>JAPEIX020088774.1:0-10565 GCA_026122405.2 Zoanthus sansibaricus | reverse complement strand
TTACCGATAGTCGGCTTTTTGTCTTGTTATTTTCTTGTGTTTTTACCGTTCAATGGAATCCAACGAGGAAACATTTGGTAAAGAGAAAATCCGTGTGCAGCAGAGCATGTTCCGAGTTTGCCGTCATCACAATGGAATATAGAACCCAGGACCGACGTGGCCAAAATCCCTAAACTCGTTCGAAAATCAAGGATTTGAGGTTTAAAATGATGAGAAAAAAGTTTCGGATCGAAAAGTAAAGTTCACCATCGTTTTCTTCGGGTCAAAAACGTTTAATGGGGCTAAAATTATAATATCCGATATATACATCTTAAAAGAATGAAAGTGTTTAGTTTATTAATTAATGGTAACAGTTCTTGCCGTTTTCTTAGTCTTTCTTGTATTCTAGTAAATGCCATCCTAAAAAATTGTCAGCGTTGTCGTTATTCATGGTCACGTGCGCCTGTTTAATATCACACAAACCTTTTTGACCGGATCACAAAACAGAATTATCATGCAATCTGCACCAGGCGCAGCGATGGTAACTCCAGATCTATTGGTCACTATGCCATCATAATTCTCAGGTTCTGGGTCACCTACTACCCAAACTGCACTACCATGGTTACATTTGGCCAGATAAAAGGAGTCAAGACTGAAATTACAAACTTGAGCTAGACGTCTTCTGTTCTCGATGACGTTAATTTTAGGATCTCTCCTTTTCGGCGTGTAGTAAAGGTTTAAAGATGACAGTGTCTTAAACGTTGAAACTCCACCAAACCTTGTACTGAAACCATGTTGAAACAATGAACTTGGAATGAGAAATGACTGTAAGATAGTAACCGGTTTTAAGTCTGCGCTTGTTCTTTGACGAGCAATTTTTTCTAAGTTTTTGTCAACATTATCAAAAAACTTAGTTTCTCTGTCTGTTCTCCTTTTGAATTCGGCTTCATCCATGTCGTGTGTAGTAAGATGAAATTCAACTTTGTAACAAATTGAGGGGAAAACCTGAAAAAAAACACGACACTTTCAAGCTTTGAAACAAAGTACCAATTTCTATTATAATTAACTGGTGTTGGCATGGCTTAGTAAAGCACGTTTTACTACATACAAAATCTTGCTCAAAAGTTGCTTAATGACTACCCAGCTCGATAACTTTAGTTATATACAATTAACTTGTGTGTAAATACTCCACCATTGTTTGATCTTCCGACTTAAGCCTGACGGTCTGTGATCTTGACCAGTAGCCAGTCTGCGTCTTGTCCCCAACTTATGGAAACACTAAAAACGTTGTCTGGGACGGTCTGTAACACACGATCTGGATGATCGGAAGAGTTGAACTTGATTCTTCTTTCCCGACCATTACGACCACGCCGTCAAAAAAATATTTAATGGGAACGCGTGTCTGGGACGTTCTGTGACAATCGGCGACAAATCATTGTTCCCCTTAAATCACCTGTAAGTAACTGCCCAATGAGAACTGAGACTTTTGCTGCTAATTTCGAACCAAACATATTAAGATTTGTAGGATTACTTAATCTGCGATTAATAATAAAATATGGAAACACTTGTGTAGTGTCTGCCACTCATCGTTCGCAAACGGTCACTGATCGTGATCGAAAACTGTCGCCGACTTTTACAGATCATATGGAAACCAGGCTTTCACAGTTGATTTCACATTACTTTACCGCGTCGCGTTGCGAAGTTCGTTGGGAAATTGGGTACTAGGTTACGATTGATTGATCACTAAAATTCTAAGCTGAAAGAAATTTAAACTCACCGTTGAATCCGAGGTACCGAATTCAACAAGACACTAACAGGAGAAATATACACTGTTAACACAACTTACTGATGTTGTGATACAGTTTCTCTTCTCATATTTATTTGAAACAGTTTTACAAACAAACTCAAGAATAATCCAACAGAATACCAACGTAAAACGTCACTGATCAACCACTGCACTTAGGGTCCGACAAATACTAGGCCCCGACGCACGGGACAAGGTGAAAAATATGCTGGACAGGTGTTTTATTTCCAGAAGCCCGCCGGGCTTTAGCAGTTGGTTTACGGATCATTTTGCACAACAAACAGCAAGGCTCAATTTTAAAGTAGAAAAATAACTAGCGGTAAACTATTTTAAAGAAAATTTCTTGTTGTATATGGGACAACCGACAATTATATTTTAGTCGTCCCTCAAAAGAACTCATCCTGGAAAATCCGCTATACCGTGTTTAGAAAAACATATTTCAATGTATTAAAATAATTATTTTTGCTGAAAACAGTCTAAACATTTCGTCTCCCTTTTGGTAGAAAAAATGATGAAATCTACTAGCATCTGAGTTGTTGCGTTTTCCGACCAACGTGATGGATAAAACGTTTTAGCTGAGCCATGATGTCAACATTTTGTTGCAAATAAAGACACTTTCCTTTTTACTGTTACTACAATCTAATCTTGTACATTTGACCTGGAAGCAATCCTTTGTTACTGTAGATAAAACTCGTATAAGAAAAATTAATAAAAAGAAGATTCAAGTTCTATCACTTCAGTCTATGGCTAAATCTTAATTTTACGAACGTTCTTTACTTAGACTCACGGTATTTAAAATTTCTTGATTTGTAATGGATCTTTTGTCTTTTTTTCTTAAACTTGGTTTTGCAAAGACTCAGCCACTAATATTTAACTGTTGAGAACTGATATGGGACAAGCAGCTCTTTCTGCTGGGCAAGTGACTTTTAAATACCACTTGCCCAGGGAATGTTTTGTCAGGAATATTGGTCAGACCTAGCACCACGCTGCAAATTTAATATACGCAAAAAATGTAATAAGTTTACCGCAACAAAACTACAATGAAAGTATGGAAAATTCAAAACACGTATGCCAGGGTTGTTAAAAAGATTTAAGTTGGCGGAGACACTCGAAAAGTAGACGGCAAGTTTCATTTTATCTATTTTATTCTAAAAGTGTTTTTTGTAATGACCGCTTTTTTTAGTTTATCTGCCGGTTTGCCGGCCTTATTGACAACTCTGGTTGCCCATTTTTTAAGCGAAATCACATAAATCATAAAAAAACAAGAGTTTGTATTGTTTTTGGGAACGCTTTCTTGGAACCTTGTTACAAGATCCATAACCTGATCTCTGTTTACCCAAATATAAAAGCATCAAACATGGTCAAATCACCACTCTTAACGTGATCATTTGTGGTGGTGTCAGATTATCGATTGGTTACAAATTCCCAGAGCAATTTCGGAGTGGCCTAGCTATAGAAGGTAGGAACAGGAACCAGGATTAATACGTTAACCAGGGGTTTCAATAACATTAGTTATAAGCGGCCATTGAAGCTGTAATTGATGGCTGTGACGACCAATTTCAGTGGTCGTCAATGTTGTTGTATTTGCTTTTTTTCGAATTAATATCATTTTTATTTTCATTAATGAAATCCAAACAGACGGCAGTAAGAGGTCCCACAGGCGGCGGTAGACCGCCGGTAACCAGCTTTTATTGAAACCCCTACATTAACCCTGGGTTAATTAGGACTAATCAGGTTTTGAGGAACTGTAATTAAGAATTAAAACTTACCTTTGAAAAAATATCATTTGCTCTTTTGAAATGAAACTCTGAAGTGACAACGCAAACATCTGTAAGGCCAAGTTCATCAATTATGATGCGACTGAAATAAGCATTTTCTTCTGTTTTTGTTGCATCCTCCTCAATGATGATTTTCTTCTCTTCAAAAAGTTGGTGAGACAGAGAATATTTTTTCATAGCCTTAGCTTCGGTAATTACCTGTAAAGAAAGAGATTAAACCAAAGTTAACCCTTGTCCTGCTAAAAACGATTTCATATAAATCAAACTTGTCTTAATTTTTGAACCTGTTGATGAAACCTTATTAAATGACCATTCATTTTTTATGTCTTTGGAAGTATAATCTAGAAACATGAATGGTTTTGACTTATTCTGAAGTTTTTATTTTCTAAGAAAATTAAAATTTTTGGCTTTCAAAAGTCTAGCATGTAATGGGTTAATCAACTTGGTTGGTGTTCTGACCTTGTTACCTAAGCCAAGACCCTTCAGTTCTACTACTTGTTTTGCAGCATGCCAAAGGAAGTACAAAGCCAGCAAGAAGGAAAAACTTTTGGAATCTCCCGGCTATCCAAACTATTATTATCCGAAGTCCCACTGTAGATATTTAATCGTGGCCAGGCCTGGACTTAGAGTGAAGATTAATTTTCTTCAATTGAGCTTGGAGCCGGCTAGGAGGAGTTCCAAGGCTGATAAATCACTATGTAAGTATTCATAACGATGCGCTATTTATAAAGGTTTGAGCTTGTGACCACCTTGTAACTCATTTATATGCGACTTTGGGGAAATAAATAATTTATTTATTTATTATTTATTACACACTAAATCTAAAACGGTAATTTTACCCCCAAAATGAGGGTAAAATTGATGCAGCCAGATTATCTGTTTTGGTGAGGTAAAATTACCCATCAAGAAAAAGGTAAAATTACCTTAAATCATTGAGGCAATTTTACCTAGTAAACTTGTAATTTTATCAACTGCATAAGTAATTATAAATCTTAGGATGGTACATTTACTTCGCGTAAGGGTAAACTTACTTTGTACGAGGGTAAATGTTTCTCGCACGTAAGTAATTTTACCCCAAAAATTGGGTAACTTCCTGGCAGCTATTTTACTTGTATAACATAATGAATGAAACTGAGGGCCATTTGTGAACATTTTCTTGCTTATATTAAGGCTAGCAAAAAACAAACAAACAAAAACACCAACTAAAACTTTTAACTTTTAATATGCAATCTAAGTTAACTGCATTGCAAGGCGCGATACATAATTTCAAAAACTTGAAGAATTTGAAAAAATATATATAAACTTTTAAAACGAATGAGTATACAAATGGCATAGTTCTTTACATTATAAAAGATTAAAAAAGTAGAACTTTTAAAAATTAACGCAAACAATATAATTTTCAGAAGCAAATAGCGCAAAATGAAATTTGTAAAAAGCTGGAACTTGAACTGTAAAATAACTTTTAACAACTTACCTTGTATTAAAATTGGTAACTAAGGAAGATTTCTCAATTACGTAAACAGTGCCATCATGTCAATAAAGGCTGGGAATTCAAGTTGCGTCTTAATGTTCCTGTGTTGCTCCACCACAAAACAAATATTGATTTTTCAGTAATTTTAAATCTAGTATTCAGAATTTTACTATTCAAAGATGAATTTTAGTATACAAGAGTTAAAAACCTTGCACGAGCCTAATTCCTCGTTTGAGCCGTCGCCAGTCCCCAGTTCCTTTAGAATTAAGCGATTGAGAGTCTTTGACTCCCCCCTGGACTGCAGACTGCAGACCCAAATTCAAACTAAAACCTAACTCAAACCCTAACTCTAATCCTAACCCTAACCCTAACCCTAACTCTAACCCTAACCCTAACCCTAACCCTAACTCTAACCCTAACCCTAACCTATTTAGGGCTAGGATTAGGATTAGAGTCTGGGTTTGGGTTTAGTTTACTGCAAATGTCTTACACCGAAAGGTGAGTGAGCTTTGGCAGAAAAGAAGGCGATACAAATGTTAGATATATATCGGCGAGCTTGTGTCTAAACCTAAAATTGTGTCGCTGAAAAGCAAAGATGTTAATAATATTACGATTGGGGGTAGTCAATGATTTCGGCCAAAGGGAAAGGGTTTTGATTTATATGAAATGGTCTCACAGAAATGATAAACAACCAACCTTTAACTCGGTTTAGGAGTGACTAAATCAATCAGTAATTGATTGGTATTTTCCTCGCCCCAACAGCTCCCATCTGTTATGATTACGTACAAGTTCATGATGGACCAAATGAGCTTGGTCCCTCCCTCGGCAAGTTTTGTGGAGATCTGCAACCGTTCAGTGTGTGGTCAACAGGAAACGAGATGTTGATAAAATTTATGTCGGACGACTCGGTCGAAAAAATTGGGTTTCAGTTGAAATTCAAAGCAGAAGGTAGGTGAAGCTAAACAACAATTATATTTTGTGATATTCTAAGTTGAATTTCTGTTGCTGAATTAAGCTTTAAAAACTAAGTTAAATATTCAAGAAGCCGTACTACCGTTAGCAGAACAAGCAGAGATCTCGTTCTTTTGAGTTCTATTTTCTTAGCATTTTATTATGTTTAGACTTTAGAGTAATAACATAGGTTTAAAACTATATTTTAAACATGCGGATTTGTTTTATTTTCATACCGAGTCTTAGCCTTGTTTGTTGTTAAATATTGAAAACTACTTGCGAGAGAGAGCGAGGATTCGCACCTCTAGCAATACACGCAGTTGTATATAGTGTAAAACTGCATTGGCATTTATGAATATTACTGCCGCAGCGAAGCAAACCCGAGCTAGCTTAGCTAGACAGCAATCCTAATTCCGTCATCAGCACAATGCTTAGCGAGTGTCAAAAAGACAATGGATTTCTTTGTTTTAGCCTGCAAAGATCTTCCTACCACAGTCCTTTGCGCGATCTTTAAAAGAATTGCTACAGCAAATCTTTTACTATCAATTTTCAAGTCTATAAACTCGTTGTTACTTTAGCCATAGAGCTTATAAGATTTATGGTGAAATAATCTGGTAATATGTAAGGGCAATGAACGTGGCATAGAGAATAAAGAAAAACTACATGAGAAATTTTACTTAAAATCTCCTTATAATAACGCTTGAAATAGTTACTAAAATTAGACAGCTTTTACTGTCACAGTTGCACAAGAATAAAGAAAATCTCGAGGGTTTCTTTTCAGATCTTCCGATTTCGTCTTCCAATACTCCTTTATTGCTAATCTTCTTTGCTTCGTAGCTTTGTTTCTGGATATATATCCGTTTGTGCTCACAATTAGTACATGTTTCGACAGAAGACGCTGCCGAACATGTCTGTAAAGAAACTGAAAGTTGTCTTTTATGTGTTGAAAGTAGCTGTTTTACTTTTTCAATACTCCGCCTCAGCTTTCCGTTTCGCTCATATTGCATTTTTCCATTTTGTTGTCATGTACAGGACGTTTTTGTCCCTTACACTTGTTGTTGCAACAGGCGTGTGCTCGTTTTTCATAAAATAATTGGTTGTCTACGTCCTCGAAAATTTCGTCAACATGCCAGCTGCAGGGAACTAAAGATAACTCTTGATTAAAAGTTTCAATATTGAATTTTTTAAAACTGTGGAAAGAAATTGTTTTTGGTTTGTTCGATTTTATCCTGTCCCGAACTATTCCAAAAATAAGAGCGTGATCGCTTAAAGGCGGGTGGTAGTTGCCACTCCCTTAAATAATTGATCAGGTGTATTTGTCAACAAAACATCAGTGAGACTGTAACTTATAATTGTTCCACGACGTTCCAGTCTGGTAGGTTTTGAGATTAGGCATGTAAAACCCTGTTCAATTTCGAGATCAAGAAGCAATTTGCCTTCACGATTCTCCGGTCTTAATCTGTCCAAGTTCATGTTACCAATTATCAAGACAGAATTACTTTGGAGACTAACCCAATTACATACGAGACTGAGCTCATTCTCAAGTAAATATAGGTAGTCTCCGCACAGATTTCTTGGCAGGCAATAAATTCCAATAATTACTATATTGCATCCTTTGTAATCTTCAGTGCAATTAATTTCAGTGTTTTGTAATTTTTGTTCATTTTGCTAACTGTAATTATTTTTACATCTCATTTCCTGTTACTCGAAAATCGTGTACTAAATTATACTAAAAATAACTTCCACCACTTGATTTCCTGTGAGTCGGGTCGAGCCATCTAAAAGTCGACTCGACTCGATTGGTGTGTATTGTACAATCCTCTCTAAAACAAAAGAAATAATCAAAATTCTTTTGTTAAGTGTACTCCAACATCGCCGCCATGACGTCATTTGAAACCCAGCAATTGCAATGCATAAAATTCATCCAGTTTTTTTCAAATTTCACATTTTTTTTACTTTTTAGTTTTAATATTTCGTTCACAATTTTCAGCTTTACGTTCAACAACCGTCATGCCGACAACTCAGCCATGGAGAACGTGCCATACAAACGAGTTTCGTTGCACCAGTGGCAAGTGCATAGACATCCGATTGAAATGTAACAAGGAAGATAACTGTGGGGACGCATCTGACGAGATGGGTTGTCCTTGTAAAAACTATCAACTTACATGCGACAATGGCAAGTGTGTTGACAAGTTATGGCAATGCGATGGAGAAGATGACTGTGGTGATATGACCGATGAGCGCAATTGTCGACCACTTACGACACCAGGTTTATCCAATGTCACTCGTCCAACCGTTCGGCAACAAGGTCAATCAATCTCATGTCATTGAATTGCCGTATATTATCGATCAATTTTTAGAGTTTATAAAACAGTTGTAGATAAGATTTATCTTAGTTTTACCGAAGGCATCCCAAGCTCTCGTCTTGTTAAAAATATTAATAGTGTTAATTACTCAGGCTACCTGCAGGGGCCACTATCTAGGTTTACTTTTTGTCAGTATATCTATCTATCCTTCCCTATGAACTTGAACCGCTGATCGTATGTATGGCATGTTCGTTGCTAATGACATCCAAAAATTACACTCTGTTCCGAACACGAGGCTGCTCGCTTCGTTCGCAGCCATTAGCAGAGTCTTACGAGTTTTACTACCGTAATAGCAAAAAATCGACAGTGTATCCATGCACGGTATGTGCTCCTGATGTTTGAATTATTTCATAAAACTGAACGGAGTAAAAGTTAAACGCATTTTTGACTTACAAAATTACAAGTATCCCAAACAGAGATATAATAACTATCACGTGGCTTACCACAGCTTTATCCGAACTTTCATCTTGCTTTGACCTGATTACGTAATACTATACTATTGGTCTCATCAATTTATACACAAGAGTCATACATTTCAATCTCCCAAAAACAGCCGTTGCACTATTATGACGTAACTTACTGTTTTTAAGCTATTATGTTTCATTGGTTTATGGGGTTGCTCGATCGTTCTCATGAGAGAAATAAAACTGAGCAAACTGAGATAAGGTGAAAACGTGGTTTACCTAAATTGATTAAAAAAAATAATTAAAAAGTTTTTCTGTCCGTCTCTTCCCAGAGACTCTAAATTACCATTATTTATCAATGCCATTTATCCCTAGATATGACTGTATTGCACATGCGTGCTTGTAATGACACAGCCACACTAAATAGAGCACTATGACCTCACGGGTCAGAGGAACTAAGCCCGTACTGAACCCTTAAAAATAGAGTGAGCCTGAATGTTAGCAGCCGTGGACAGTTGTTTCGGCCTTATTGGGCCTCATCAGCACTACACAGCTAGCGAACAGGTCCAATATGGCCGAAACAGCTGTCCACCGCTGCTAACATTCAGACTCACTCTGTTTTTTAAGGGTTTTAGCACGGGCTTAGTCCGTTTGACCCGCAAGGCCATAGTGCTCTATTTAGTGGCTGTGTCATTACAAGCACGCATGTGCAATACAGTTGTATTTATTATTTCAGCCACATCCCACAAGCGTTACGTTTCTACTTTACTTTGTATTTTCTTATCCCTAGAATGATTCTAAACATTACTTTAATCTTAACTGTTATCTTAACTGTTATCTAAAGGGTTTCCAACATTTATTCGATTGGTTTTCAAAACTAAATTGAAGCGATATTAATTTTTTTTTTAAATGCAGATTGCAAAAAAACAACGGTGGTTGTGAACACATGTGTCAAAGTTACATCGTAGCTGGCAGTAAGTCGGTGGTTCAGTGTATGTGCAATTCAGGTTTTGCTCTGGAACCTGACAGAATCCACTGTTCAGGTAAATACCACGCAATATAATATAGATAGGACCCTGCGCGAGCTCTGATTGATCAAAATCCATGTTTTATGAGAGTATAAAACATTGAAAAAGCGTGTTTTATTCGGTTTTTCGCCACTGGCATTTCTTTTGCCAACATTTTTGTTAGAGATGGCGGAAAACATTTTATTTGAAGACACTTATGATGGAGTCCTCTGCTAAGCAGAAGAAAGTTTTGAAGACGAGAGTAATTTATCAAATGAACAAGAAGCGAAAACTGTCGAGAATTAAATTTTGTCAGTTTGTCGATCTGTGTGCTTTGTTGTTTCTACTCGCGGTGTGTAAAATCCGTAAATCATAAAGCAAATAAGGAAGCCTAATAAACATGTCACGTATTGACATGTTTATATAATTATAAACATAAATGGTATGATTATAATTATAAATGTGAACTCTGGCTGTTTTACCGCCGCCTGGTTAGCCAAGTTGGTAAGGCGCCAGTCAACTTTGCGGGAGGCTCGGGTTCGATTCCCGGCCGGACCAACACTCAGGGTCTTAAAATAATTGAAGAAGGTGCTGCCTTTGCTCTAACATCTGCAAACGGTTAGACCTTCGCGTCTTCTTGGATAAGGACGTTAAACCGTAGGCCCAGTCTCTCGTTCTCTCTGTGAGGGACTTAAAAGAACTCACACACTTCTCTCAAAAGAGTATAGGGTAGTGTTCCCGGTGTTATGATCTGTTTCTTTCACTGAGGGCATTTCTTATCTGCTACCAATTTGCGCCTTAACTC
>JAPEIX020088728.1:0-10566 GCA_026122405.2 Zoanthus sansibaricus | reverse complement strand
CATTCTCCGTTAACATTTTTAACATTCTCCGTTAATACTAAGACTAATAATAATATAAAAAAAAATTCAAATGAAGAATTTTGTTTTGTTGTGTTTCGTAATTTGAAATCCGGCTCACAGATTAAATTCATGTTGATGGTATAAGCAAAGACAATCCAATTCATATGGCTATTACCTGGTAAATACAACTTCACCAAAATTGCTTCCCGCGCGAATGGTGTCGTGCTGTACACCTAGGGGAAGGTTGAACATGAAGGCCACTTCTTTTTCCACCTTTCCACGTACATTGTGTAGCCCCAGAGTAAAGGCGACAGCTGGTGTAGCCGACTTGCGGGAGTCCCGCGGGTGAAACGCGGGATATGCATACAGGTCCATATCAACTTCTCGAGTTACCTGGCCGGCTGAATATTAAAGATACATTACTTGAAGAACTCATAACAAATAAAGATTACGAAATATTTTTTCAACTTGACGATTAAAAGTTGTAGAAATGATCACTCCGACGAAGGAATAACGTGTGGTTTGTTTTCCTTTTCCAAGAGTTGGAACTTAAAAAACTTCTAAAACTGTTTTAGATGAGGGCAAACAAAATAATATCTGTGGTTCTGGTCAAAGGGTTGGTCGGTCAAATTTAATCTTTTCTTTTCTTTTTTTTTAAATGTTTATATAAATGTCTTTGTAGAGTAAGTATGTAGATATCACCGCGGTCGAAGATAAAGCATTTTGTTCACTTTCTAGCTGCTCCAAGCTGGGTAATATGACACAACCACATCACGATATAGGATGATTCGAAAAATTACAGCAGACATTGAAGTTTTAAAAAATCTTGATGGGCAGAAAGAAAAGTTATTTTCAAAAATGTGGCAAAAGAACCAATAAAATGTTATAAGGTTAATGATTTTATTTGAATTTTTGCACCATAACATGTCAGCCGCTCAAGCGGACTTTCTAAGATCCTCAACTGTTCAAACCAGTATTTACTTGTAAAGCGCTTAGAGCTTTATAGGATAAGCGCTATATAAATATTATATTATTAGTAGTATTATTATTAAGGTTAGTGATTTGGCGCTAAAAAATTAGGGTCCGTCGGGTGACCGGAACCACAGATATTATTCCAATATTATTTGAATTTTGAATATAATTTGAATTTAAAACTTGAAGAAACTTGTCAAGAAACAAAATGAAGAAATTTTGGATTCTAAACAACAAGATTCTGAAAAAATGTTGCTGTATTAAAATCTCAGGAATTAGGGGTTGCAAAGCTAGTCATACATTCTTTCTAAGGCGTCCATTATATCACAGGAACACCGATTAGCACAACAAACACATATTACTAGACGAACATTTTTTGCAAAGCACTTTAGGCTTAAAACAGTTAATCACAAGTTATACTCTTCCTGCCAAAATATTATGTAAGAAAACTTAGATTAAAATTTCCCTTGAAATGTGTCTTTTTTTTCTTAAAACTTTATACAAGTCTTCTTTTGAGTCGTCCCTTTAAAAATTATACTCTCTACAGCAATTTCACTTATCCTACCAGGCGAGAGTTTTGTGACTGGGAAAGCTCCAGAGTACGATAGCGCT
Organism: Zoanthus sansibaricus; assembly: GCA_026122405.2. Lineage (NCBI taxonomy): Eukaryota > Metazoa > Cnidaria > Anthozoa > Zoantharia > Zoanthidae > Zoanthus > Zoanthus sansibaricus. The sequence continues at coordinate 8,982 of JAPEIX020088728.1, read as the reverse complement.
GCCACACCAGGGTACCCATGGGGAGGATGAACGCGGAGAAGGGATGACGTACTCTTGCCTTTTGCTTTCACCCTGACACCAAACACTGCTAGATCCAGGGCACCTTTGTTAAGTTTGGCTGAGCCGCCAGGGGACTGGTTTTCAATAGTCCACTCGTGAAAAGTACCATCGGCACGCAACTCAAAGGAGCCAGTTCCCAATCCTCCAAGTGGTACCGCTGACCGCATGCCTGGAGGTGGACTTCTGGATTTTTTGCGGCCAACTATCCCAGATGTACAGTAGTCTTGGTTACTTATAGGCGACGGCACAGCACTCTTGAGCCAGCAACAAAACGTGTCTGAAATGGAAACGATCAAGATCGTTTTTGTACAGGAACACTTTAAGCTTGAAACGAGGAAAGCAGTTGCAAACTAATAAAACAAAATTTTATTTGATTCAAACAATCTTGGTGGTTGGATAAAACAATATTCGGAAATTTGATTGCTCCCTCTGGACGACAATTTAAAACAGTAACAACTGCTAAGGGAGTAGTTTATGACTTCATAGAATTACTCCAAGCTCTGGACTTTTAAATTTTTTTTCTTTTTAAAAGACACGGTTAACTGTTCACTCCCTCACCTTCTTTCCCCCTTCCCCCATCCTTCATCCTCACTCTCTACCTTCCTTCCCCACACTACCTAACCTTCCTTCCCCCTCCCCCATCCTTCATCCCCCAAACTCCCCAACCTTCCTTCCCTCTCTCCCCATATTTTATCCCTCACTCCCCAATCTTCCTTGCCCCTCCCCCACCCTTCATCCCTCACACTCACTAACCTTCCTTCCCTCTCTCCCATCCTACATCCCCTCACTCCTTAACCTTCCTTCCCCCTCTTCCATCGTTATAACACTGACGAGTACATAGTTGTATTCTCAAAAAATCTCACTTTTAGGGCAGTTTCGTGTCGATGCATTCTGAAATCTCAGAGTCCATGACCGACACCTTTCCTCTCGACAGCAAATATTGGAGCAGACTCTTGCATAATCATGTTGCGTTCTCCCTTTATTTAAACGAACCTCAAAACTGAGGAACACGTCTCCTCGCAGGTCAGTGTTGTTCATCCAGGAAGCGGACTTGCAGGTTTGGTAATGAGTAGGAATATCATATAGGTAGGGGTAAGGCTGCCACAAGTTGTCGTTCCATGAGGCATCAGTCTGCAGAAAGTAATGTGGTTTAATCAAAATCGTATCATAGGGTAATTGAACAGGGACCGTGGAGTTGGGGGGCAACAGGGGCAATTTCCCACCTTCCACCACACACTTTTTTTTCTAACTTTGATTAGTGTTCTAAATTTGTGAGAGGGTGTATCTGATTTAAAAATTTGTAACACAAATTGATAACCGTAAACGATATTTTGGCAAGTTTTCAGTTTTTGATAACATAGTTTAAAATGATGAGCTATATTTTCCGTTGGATGCTAACGTTTAATACATTGATTAGTTGTTAACTCAGTTTATACCAGCAATTTCTTCGAGAGGAATTTTGCTGGTTTATTTTTTAACCTAATTTTGAATTTAACACGCCTTTGAACACCCCAGCCCTGACGTGCGTCTGTTAGTAGCATGAATGCGCAAGTTAAAAAACTCGAGATTGAAAATATCATGAAATTCGCCTTAAGTACTTTAAGGGTCACATTTATCCCTTCACAGAGGATACCGCAAACTTACGTTGTCTGTAGCAGAGACGGACTAGTTACCTTTTACAATATCTTTAGTTCTTTCTAACTTTCTTCATAAAAATAGAACAGAGGAAAGTTGAAAAAATATCTCTTTTTCCATACTGATATCTGAACTGTTTTGTCTGAGAGGCTCCGAAGGTAGAGGAAAATACAACTATAACAGTTTCGACAATATAGAATTTGACGTAAAAATCATAAACATTGGACAATACAAAGTGAAAATGCTGTTCCATTCGTTACCTTTGTAACATTGTACTGTTCCACGAACAAACCACACTGCTTGACATATCGGAAGCGAGAGCTGTGCCACACCGTGCCGGGTTCGTGCCCAAATTTCAGTTTATCCAGCTCAGTCAACAACGTTTTTGCTATTTTTGATGCTGGCACTGAAATGATAATCATTGAAAAATTAAAAAAACGAAAGTAACATTCATTGCAGGCTATGTATCTATAGTTTGAAGTTTTCCACTTCAAAGTCCTTTTTTCACTTTTGGTTTATCGTTTATCTTGTTTGCTTTTATGTATACCTTTCTAAACAAGCTGACCTCCTCAACATAATGGCTACGAATCAAAGACAACAAGGCCCAACGCTGAATAAACTACTTACTTGGACTTCGTAAGACTGACAGATCTAATTGTTTTATGTAAATCCTTTATGAGCTCAGTGGCCCATGCAACCGCCGTTTATCTCCGGTCTCTGTAGTGTTAAGCGGATGAAAATCTTTGACTATCCCTGGACGGAACACTTAACCATCACAGGTTAGCTCCCAGCAAACGCTGGTACTCGTTTGCCTACCCCGGAAGGATGGAAAGCTGGGTTGGCTTAGGCGGTCACACAAATATTCAAATCTCAGCAGCGCCGGGATCGAACTGGGGACCTTGTGGCAGGAAGGCAGAGATCTTACGAGCTGCACCAACCATGCCGGCCTCATTTTAGTGTATCACAATTAGTCGGACAACCAAAGTGCAACATCAACGAATGTTAGTTGAAAACAAATGCTGTTGGGATCGAAGAGACCTCTATATGGCCGACTAGAGAATTATGGAATAGTGAGTCAAAGTTATCAATGCTACCATCTCACAGGTTTATAGAAAGGCGTTAAAAACCAAGTTACGAAAAATAATTGGTCTAGCAAAAAATTGGATTGGGTACACTCTTACGTATCCTTGGATTTGGCCTTGCTGTAGTGTAGTAAACTAGTTCAGTGATATTAAGGAAGCTTCCGAGTTGAAATGGAAAAAAAATACTTAAACTGACAATATATGGTGGATTAAAAAAATTAACTTTTTTCAGGCTTGTGGTAAGAATGGACGCTACATTCACTGAGTTATAGCCACAGGAACTCACACTGCAAAGTAATTGTTCAATTTTGTTGTTTATAAACTCTACAACCGCACATGGAACTCTATTAATAATTAGTATTATATTGAATAACTTGCTAATTAGCACTTACCCAGGGTAAAACAGGGTACAACAGGAGCTATAGTTAAAAGCGAAAACAAAGCCACCTTACCTTCTTTTGGGCTCTGAGTTGATTTTCCTTTTGCCTTTATGAGGTTAAGATTTTCTTCCAAATCACTTGTGTTTGCGGGTGTATTTCCTGAAGCAGTGCTTGCCTGTTCAGTTTTTTGGACAGGATTTTTACGTTGCTTTACCGATTCCAAATGTTCGTTTTCATCCCCGGAAAAGTCTAATTCCACGTGATGTTTTGTTTTTGAAGCAAGTGGCAATTTTGGAGAGGAGCCCAACCGCAAAGGTTTACCTTTTCCCTCTGTCGACTGAATTCTTTCAATCGTTTGCCCACTAGGTTTGGACACTTTCATTTGTTGATTCGTCTTCACATTACTTGGCTTCACATGAAGCTTTTGATGTGATTCCTTCAATTTTGGAGGATGAAATATTTTCTTTGGATGATCGTTATTGCTGTGATCTTTGTGATGGAGATTCTTTGCATCGATTTCTTTTAACCTCGTGACTAACTGATGTTCTACCTTAGCTAAAGCTGAAGCAAGCTTCCTATTGTCATATTCAGCAGATTGATAAGAAACGTTTTTGGATTTGCTGTTACCTTGATCCTCAACATGTTTAACTTCAGGTGTTTTGTTCTTTTCCAATTCTTTTTTAAAAGGAGTTACTAATTCACCAAAGAGTTGTTTTTCGTGTTTGGTACTGAATAAACGAACTTTATTTCTAGTACTGTGACTGTGAGAACTGGGCAGATAATGAGTGTCCATTTCACCACTTCCACTTTCACTCGCATCATTTTCTTTAACTGCGCTTCCGTCTAGGTGCTCTTCTCCAGAAGAGTGATCAAAGAGTGGTGAAGATTGTATGCTCTCGTTCTCCTCCGCTTTTATTAAATCCGGCTCTTCGCTATACGAGCCCGCAGTTGGAAGCGATTCTCCATCGTTTGATTTATTTGGCACCTGTGGAACGTGTGCTGGAAATCCCAACTGACTTGAGATTATTCTTAAAGAAGAACTTTTACTTAAAGGATAATGGTGTGACACATTAGTTGGAAGAACACTTATTCCCTGTTTCTGTGCATCAGGTATTCCTGATGCGAATATTACGGGATCTCCCGAAACCATACCCGAGTAATTATCCTGGAGTTTCGGTCCTTCTCTTGAGCCACTCTCTCCAGATACGAAATCGCTCTTCATTGATTCTTTCAATTTGTTTTCCTCAACCTCATGGCTTTGCGTTGCAGAGGTACTGGTACTTGAAATTTCCTCCCCATCGCTACCGTTTGGCAATGTACTCTCGTTAAGCATTCCATCTGCATTTTTTCCAAAACCGTTCATGTTATTGCCAGACGTACTACCCTTGTCATCTTCGGGTTGATTGTCTAAGCTACCGCTAAATGTTGGCGGAGTCAGTTCTTTAAAATCGTCAAAGTTATCATCGTCTTCTCCAAATATGTCGTTACCTAACTCGTTTAGTGGGGCCATTTTGGAGTTAAAGTTACCAGATGAAGTTCGCTTATCATTTTTATTATCTAAATTAAGATTCTCATCTTCTTTAGAAGGTACCTTTTCTAGTTTCTTTATTGAATTCGCAGCTTTCTTTTTATAATGGAAGTCTGCAGCTATTTCATCATTACTGTTCATTTCCATAACCGCGTTCGATCCTTCATCGTAATTTCTAGAATCACCAATTTGCTGTTTTGTAGGTTTCTTTTCACGGACAGACACCACTGAACCACTTTCACCACCACTGTTTAACAACATCAGATCTTTTGCCTCGCTGTCATCACCAGAACTAACACTATTGTATGCTTCACCTTTCGAGTTAAGAGCCACACTCTCTCCAAGTAGCGGAAACTCGAATCCCGATATCTCATTAGTTTGATGTACAGCACTACCAAGGCCTCCGTTCTTCTTGCCCGAGCCAGATAAAATTTCCTCAGTTGAATGCTTAAATGTTGAATGCTTAAGTTCATTAGTATAAAAACTGTGATATATATCATGATTTCTAGAATCTTCCAAATTCTCGTGTCCTGAAGCTAGCCAATCATATCCAGAATGATTTTGTGATGCACTGTGTAATACATCAGTAGTAGGAAATACGCCTGACTCTTTGTCATTATTCATGATATCGCCAGCGCCGGAACTGGGAGAAAATTCGTTTGGTGAATCGAGCTGCACTGATGGCTCAGAATGAATCTTTCCATTCTTTTCTTCCAATCGTTCAAAGGTATCTCCTGATCCAGATACATACTCTGTTGTCTCATCATTAGATCCTGAACTTTTAGTGACTATATCTCCCGAGCTAAACAAGGTAGTTTTACCACCATCCAGATCCCCTGATCCTTCAAAAGACTTTCCCCTAGACACAGAACGTCCTCGTGAAGTGTTATGTTGTTTTTCCGCAACTTCCACATCTTCGTTGTTCGAATAGTCATCTGGTATTTCATGAGAAGTAGTAAAATCAACTCTTATGCCTTCTTGCATAATTGGATTTGAACGTCTTCCGTGATGGGATTTTAGTACCCTCAAGGTAGCATTGTTTTTCAATCTTTTATCTGGATGAACTTTTTTGACTTGTACCGATACCTTTTCAGGTTTGTTGGAACGGCTCTTAACCCTGTATTGAACTTTTCTTTGATATAACGGTGTAAAGGACTCAGGACCCATGCGGTAGATTTTGTGTGGAGATACTGGCCAACGTGACTTCGGTACGAAGTAACGTTGTTTTATATGCGCAGGTCTAATGGCACTACGATAACTGCTTTCACGATTATTGTTTTTAACAACATGGGCAATATCACTGCGCCTTTCAACCGGTAACTCTCTCCGTCCATTTTCAATCATTTCCAACGAACGCACGATTTCATTGGCTTGTCTAGCAGATTTCATGAAAAAAAAATCATCTTCCTCTGCATTCCTAGACGAACGCGACACCTTGGATGTTTCTGTTTCTTTTGTACTTTTTTGTGCTTCTCCAATAATTTTTTGCTGAGCTTTGACTACAAATGGAAGGAAAACTATCATAGTCAAATAAAACCAACAAGCAAGTTAGAAATCAACAAAGTATATAAATTCTTCAGACTTTTTTCCTTAACATCAAATAACATTAAACTGACTACCTTCAGCTGAGCTTTAAGAAAATCCTCGCCCCAAATCAAACAGTTTAATTTTTATTTTGTTGAGTTCAACATTTAAAACGGTTTTCTTGACGTTCTGGACAGAATGCCAACTAAAGATCTTTAAAATGTAATGTACCCCAGTGTATTAACAAATATATAATTGTTTAATTCAAAATACATGTAAGATATTTTCCTTTTAAGAATTGTACAAGTTTCAGAAAATATTGTCTAAAAATATTGTCCATGCAAACACGAATGGGAACCCTGAAAATAAAACAAATGTTCAATACACGCTTTTTTTATAAGAACATTGTTTTTTTCGTTTCAGTATAACTTTTTGACAAATATCAGCCTCATATATTCCTAATATATTATTAGCACGACTACAGCCTGACAAGATATTATCAGCCTTAATATTCTTATAGATGATATTTTTGAAGGCACTTACTAACTGACGCCAGCCCGGCGTAATAATACAGAAATTGAACTTCTAATCAAATTTTGTGCAGGATCATACAAATTTTCCTATACAAAATTAAAAGCTGAGTCTGGGCATATTCTTAGGATATTAATTTCTGACCCATTTTCAGCCTCCTTATTCTTATAAAAGATATTCTTATAAAAAAGGATGTAGTTTAATGAGAACGTAAATCGATAACTTTTATATTGCCATACAAAGATACATTCAATAACTAAAAGGGGGGAGAAAATTCGGAATTTCTTTCAAAACTTAAATGCTAACTTGAGCTACAAATAATCATTTTCTAGAATTAACGCGTAGAAATAAATCAAAAGTCAATTATACAGCTTCATAATTTCAGTTACAGCTCCATAAATTAAAATACAGGTATAGTTTCATAATTTCGTGGTCACAAAAAACATTCTAAATTGAAAAGCGCAACGATCAATCAAATAAGATTGGTTGAAAAGTATAAAGTGCTTTTATTTACTTACCAAGAACGCTCACCACCGTCACGTGCAGTAAGATGCGCCCCAATATTGTCCAAATAGCCATGTGTTAACTTTGTATAAAAGATACTTCACCTTCCACAACTTAAAAATCCAGGTTTTTATTAAATATCAAAAACAAAATCACGAAGTTCGCAATTTGTTTTAAAATTAGTTCACAGATGAAAATCAAAGTATTCGTTCATTCATTGCTGCGTTCGACAGGTCAGTTAGGATTTAACGATTTCGTCAAAGTTCCATTTGGCAAGGTTCTTTTGCTTTATATATCAAAGATTTTAAAGCTGTTCACTTGGAAAACGAAAACGTACTCTCGTTTGTTTGAATTTTTCGTAACAGACACTAAAACACGGCGTTTCAAGTATTCACAAAGAACAAAAGCGAGTCACGGTACCAGAGCAGGTGGCAGAAAGCAACAAATGAAACGTTTGCCATTGCGAAATCAGTGTTGACCATGACAAGGGTGAAAGGATTTTTCGCTTTTAGTTTGCGCTTAAGGGAAAAAAACGTCAATTAAACATAATTATTTCTTCTTAAATTTATTTACAAACGCGATGTAATATTTTTCATTGCTTAATCTGTGTAAGCGCTTTCTTCGTAGTTTGATACACAAAATCATTTCGGTGACTATACAATTCAAAATTTAGATTCAGAGCGCGTTTAGCAGCAAGACTTGTAGCGTTATTCTCAGTATTCAAAACTTTCTGTGTTTTTCATAGTCACGCGACACTTTATAGTCGCACATGTTAGTTTAGTTTAAACAAACATGGTAAAATTATTGCGGGTTCAACGACCGTGATCTGGTTTCTAGCAAAGCGTTTAGTTTTGATTGGTTCGAGCTTGTGGTAATTGCTTCAGTTCCCTAGCGGGGATCTAAGTACGAAGGTGGAGCACATAAGATCGCTTGACGAAGCTAAGAACTCATCTGGGCGGAGGAACTGAGAAATCATACTTTCCGGCCGGAAAATACTCCCAGTAATTCCTTTCATGCTAAAGTTCACCCAGGTTTAACAGACTACGAACTCGCAATTTCTCAGTGTCGATTGGCGATAGAAATTGAGATCGAGTATTCCAAGTGTTTTAGTAGAAATCTACGAAAAGGAAACAAAAGAACAACAATATTTTTTTACAACCGGTAATGTCCCAGTCTATCGTGCGGGAGGCTCTGCTTCGATTCCCGGCCAGACCAACACTTATGGTCTTAAAATAATTGAGGAGAAGGTGCTGCCTTTAAAACATCAGCAAATGGTTAGACTTTCGCGTCTTCTCCGACAAGGACGATAAACCGTAGGCCCTCGGAGACATCTATATTTATTTGTGTGTGTCTGTCATGTGAAGGGTCTCCGTCCACCTCAGAGTGGTAAAGATGGTGTCCCCAATTAGTATAGGCCTTTGGCCAGCTAAAAAAGACTTGACACCTAAATAAAGTCGTTATTATTATCATTATTATTATTATTATTGTTATTGTTATTATTATTATTATTATTTTATTATTATAAACAATTTTTGAATATATTCAAACACCTAATTAACAATTAGACCTCGAGGACGAGTCAATAGTCCATGAGGCCGTAGCCCGAATGGACTATTCAAACTCGTAGTCCATGAGGCCGAGAGGTCTAGTTGTTTTAGTATAAACCTACTAATCGGTCAAAAAAGAATGTACAAATTAAATTATTGATAAAATTCTCTGATATTATAGCAAAACGGGG
>JAPEIX020088700.1:0-10567 GCA_026122405.2 Zoanthus sansibaricus | reverse complement strand
CATTTCCCTCGTGTTCTCAAATGCCCGTCGTGTTTTATCACAGTCTAATACACGGCGTATGCTTCTTTATTTGTTAAATAATCACTGACAATGCTGTTTCATGTGTGGCATAAACCTGCACTCATCAGTCTGAAATGAAAGTGAATTTTGCTTGGAAAGTTACTACAGCTTGCAATGCAAGCAAATTTAAGTTATTCAAAAGTTAAGATAATTTACACTTCTTAGAAAAAATATGAGTTGCCTCCACTGATGTCAATACTCTCTGCCATATCTTCTGTGATGTTTAACTTCCTCATGTCTTCTTCCACTACCTTACTCCATATCTTAATTAGCCTACCTACTGGCCTTCTACCTTTCACCTCCTGCTCCATCACCCTCCTTAATATGCTATTCTCATCTCTAGTCCTTTGACATGACCAAACCATCCCAACCTCATTTTTCTTGATCTATGTATTCAAATCTAGGCAGAGCTGGGATCGAACTGGGGACTGTGATTGGATGCCATAGATCTTACAACTGTGCCAACCATGCCTGCCGTAATCCCTAGGAGGGGGGGGGGGAATACTTGCCCACATGAGGTATATGGGTATGTGCCTCCCTATGGGGTATGGTTTTCAAGCTCTAGAGTCTGGGATAGGGTATCATATTTGCCTGTGTGCTGCGATAGAGTATCTAACTTGGCATGGGTCAGGAATCTCATTTTCTGGGATATGGTACAGTTTCTGGTGTTGAGAGAGTTATGGGCATCTTTCCATGCATTAACAAACTGACTAGCACAGTGTGACAGCAGTGCTATAAACACCTTAATGGAATGGTATAGTTAGGCAGCTTTTAACACATGTTTACGTAGATGTAGGGTATAATTTGTGACTTAAAAGTCTGGGGTAGGGTATCAATTTTAAAGATTCATAGATCTGGGATAGGATCATGGTTTTGAGCTTAGGGGGACACACCCCCACCCAAAAAGTAATAGAGTACCCCCTCCCCCCATCCCTTTCCGGACCCCAATCTAATTGAAATAGCAACTGTAATTTAAATTCAAAAGAGAAATGTTAGTATGTCTTTAAAAAATATTGTCACACAGTCCTCTTTTGATAAGTTTTTTGGCAACTTATCCTCCAGTCAATTGTCTCGTAAAAATACTTAGCTTGTCTGCCCTGGTTGGTTTTAACTTTTAGATAACCAGGGAAGGAAACCATCTCTAGTGTTACATTTGTATCCATTTGATGAGTGGCATGGTGATCTAGACTTGTCAAATTGATCAGGAATGTATCCTATTTGAGCATTTTGGATTCCATTGGATGGTTTTTGATGCTTCAGAAGAGGAAACGTTTTACTGTAGGCATTTTTTTGTAATTTTTTTTTTGAATAGCTTGTGATTGCTCCATCTCAGATTTCAATCCAGGTTAATCATCTCAAACAATACTGTATCTGCATAATCTAAAATTAATATGGTAAGTCTAAATTAAAAAGGTCAATTAAGCAAGGTTTTTTAAAAGGCATATAGATTACATGAAATATGATTTAATATACCGTTATACGTTTTAATTACAGACCCACAATTAAAGCTCTTGGATTTATCATCATAATTGATTTGAGAGGATCTACATGGAAGAATGTTAAGCCTATACTCAGAGCTTTACAGGTAATTGTTCAACTAGTAATGTAAATAATTTTCTCAAACAATTATTATCAAAGGTACACATGGTTAGGGTAAGATAAGATCTGCAAAATTTAAAACTTTGAAGTTGTTCATGAAAATATGGTGTTTTTCCTGGTAAATAATCACGTACAGTGGCACACGTTTACTAATAAATAACTGGCCATAGTTCAGAACATTTACAGTAATACTGTAAATGTTCCACAAAAAAATTAGTGACCATGGAAGATGATCTCAATAGTTCTTGGATTATCGTTTTTAAATTTTCAAGTATAGTCACACTACCTTAGTTTTATTTTAAAATTTGGTAATTATCTAGAAATTATGTCTTAAAGGTCTGAAAAAAGTAATGCCTTGGGGCTTAATGCATAGATATTCCCAACTCGTTTTTTATTAGATTTTTGGAAGTGTGGGCGAGGATGCTCATTATAACAGGGTTTTTGATTTATTGGTTACAGTACCGCCCGCGATAAGCTTTACCATCACGCGCGAGTTGCGGTTGATTTTTTCTCGAATGGCAACCGTCATACTTCATAGGCACTCGAACTATATGCGACAATAATTAGTGCATTTTTTTTCTTCTCGAGTGCGCGTAACTCTCGATTAACTCGAAAAATCCAATTAAAACAAAAGATAATATCTTTTTTTTTTACATTTAAACGTTTTGTTTAATGTGGAGATGATATCAGGGTTGTGATGCAAAAGCACGGTCAAACTTAACACGACGTCGTGAACCTAGAACGGAGCCGTTAACTTACTGTCATTTCAATTTTGATTTCATGTTTGAGAAATTTATGTATTGAACTTTAAAAATATACCCGAAGCTTCAAATGTTAGTAATGGAAACATTTGCAGAATTCATGAAGGTTCTTGCCTCTTAACTCGGGTTTAATTGCGGCTTTTTAATCGGGAGTAAAAAATTCAAGTCTGAGAAAAAGCACATGAAGAATGCCAAAACCCGACAAACGTTCTAAGATTTCGATTTAAACGTTAAAACCGAAGGAAAAATTTGCTTTCTGCGACAGAATATATTGTTGCAAGTCGAGTTGTTTAGGATGCGGGTTTCGATTAAGGTTTCGAATAAAAATGACAAATACCTTATTGTGTGTAAGTTGTGTGGGCGGCACTACTTATTGTTGTTGCAGTTGTACTTGCGCGAAGTAGTGTAGTTATAAACACTGATCTCCCTGATTTCGTTGGCTCTTTAAAAAACTGTCACAAATTAGTCATGCTTTCTGTCCGCTAACTGATAAAGCTGATCACGTTGGTCAATCTCCTCTAATGGAGACTGTACATCACAGTTGTTTTGATGGCTTAACAGGAACTTAAAAAATGCTCTGATTCATTTCTTTACGACCTTCTCTTACGTTGGGGTGAAAAAGATCTGTTAATTGTTGTGTCTTATCAAACATTGGGAAGCACCAAATCATCGTAGCGTTTCTTTACAAGAGTGAGATAATCGATCTTGTTGAGTGTTGTCAAACAATTTTCCTAAGGCGCTTACATTTCCTTCTCATTTTTAAGAAATAATAATACCCTTCTTAGAAATAAAATCTGAAACTCAAAGGCAACAGGTGATTTGTAGGAAAAACGCAATGCTAAAAAGGAGCACTTAAAGGCTACTCCATAACGCAGCGCAAAATCGTTACCTCAAAACGCAGCGCAAAATCGTTACCTCAAAACGCAATACGAAATCGTTACTTTAAAACTTAAAGCGAAACAAATATCAAAAAGGCAACGCAAAAAGGCAACGCAAAATAGTATTACACCAAAAGCCAATGATAAAAAGCTACACTAAAAAGAAAGATTAAAAGTGATTCTCGGTGAAGGAAGTTAAACCCTAGTCCCTCGGAGACATATTTATCTGTATTTACAGTTATGTATGTATCTGTCATGTGAAAAGTCTTCGTGCACCTTAAAGTAAAGATAGCATCCACAATTAGTAGGCCTTTGGCCAGATAGATAAACTTGACACCTAAATCATCGTTATCATTACCATTATCGTTATCATTACCATTATCATTATCATTATCATTACCATTACCATTATCATTATCATTATCATTATCATTTTCATTATTATCATTATTATTATTTAAAGAGCGTAACGTAAACAGGCACCAACTCTGTAAACAGTTTCCAAGTCAAATTACGGATTTTACGAATTGGTTAGATCTATCTTGTTTAAGTTGTATAACTTTAGAGTATTCTTCAACAGGAAACTATCCCTGAGAAGATTGGCAGTGTTTTGATAATTCAACCAGATGCATTTTGGGAAAAGAGAAGATCCGGTTCAGGTTTCAAGAAAGAGAAAAACAACATTGGCTTTGAGGTTGAATAATTTATATTTAACGGTTTATTGTTTTTATTGTTAAAGCTCAACTCTTTGCCTTTTAGCAATACGCTAATAATGCATGCAAAATATTGAATGTTCATTTGAGTTATTATCTTTTAGTTTTTGTTGTTTTATTCATGTCATTCTTAATATCATTTCAACATTTGTCTTGATAGTGAGGTTTTTTGTTTGTTTTCCCAGACAATTCTTCTTTCCTCATGTAACAAACTCCTTCAGTTTTGTGATGAGACCCAGCTGACGAGAGTCTTTGATGGCTCACACCGATATAACCACGAAGAATGGATTCGTATGAGAAAGGTACCTCATTGCACTAAATTATATCAGTGAATCAAATGCTTCCCGATTTCATAGCGTGGTTAAAACGGAGGCGAATGTTAGCGGGTGGGTGGCGGGTGTGCTAGGATTAAAATTGCTGAGTTGAGCAATATTTGGCTGTGTGTGTTTTTTCATCCATCTCTACAAGCGTGGCTAGAGACACTTGTTTGTATGTATGAAGTTCTAATGATTATTTGAAACTTAATGTTGTATGTATATATTGTTTCTTGTTGTGGATGAGTGATTGTTGTTATATCTACAGACAATCGAAAAGTTTCTCGACGAGACGTTGGTTGTAACTGCAAAGTTTGACGAACTGGAACAAAATCTGGACACTTACCTGCTTGGAAGCTCAATTGACGACACTCACGAACTACTTGAAAAACACGAAGAGAAGCGATCCTCATTGGAGCGAGTTTCCGAGCCGGTTCTTCGTCAAGGGCAAACATCATTAAGACTAATTGACGAACGTAAGCCACAGCCTCACCCAAACTTGCAGATAGCTTCCATGGCAGCAGAAGAAAAGAAATATGTCAAGGACATCCTTAACCAGTTGAACACCAAGTACAGCCAGCTGATTGACATGTGGGACAAAAGAAAGAAAGAACTAATGCAGTGTTTGAACTTGAAAGAATTTGAGTCTGGTTTTCAGCAGGTTAGTTTAAATTTCTAGGATCTAGTTTATGGATTTATTTTACATTTTCTCTCTAGTGAGCATTTAAACTTTTCAATACTATTTGAAATATTCCCAACTTGTTTTTATAATTAGATATTTTTTGAAGGTCACAAGGGTGTGAAGTTAAAAGAACATACTTTGCCAGCCTTTCGTAGTTGTTACAATCTATATTGGACTAAAAAAAACGGGAAACACAAACCCGACGGCGTTTTCCATTTTAAAGATTACTTTTGTTCATTTCTTTTGCACGTTGTATCATAGAGTCATAGAGCTATTGTGTTTAGTGTGCATGTTTTGAAAACCGAGCGTCCCGGAAGATTTGAATGGCGCGCAATTGGTTCTAAAGCATTAAGTTCCCTGATTTCTTAAACACCCTTTAGATCTTGACCAAAGCGATCGCCTAATTTTCTGCCAGATTTCCGATACAAAGTCCTTCACAAACTCGACGGGTAATACAATAAATCAAATTAGGGGTTGGTCCTCTAAAACTATCTAATTTTGTGCGTGATTGATAATGGCCAGATTTCAAACACTGTTTGATCAGTCATATACTATCCAGGACAGGTCTGTTGTTAGACAGTCTAGAGGCGTCAATTCGTTCAAGGGGAGAGGGTGGGGAAGTATTAGGGGTAGAAATTTAAACTGAAATAAGTATGTGTTTGGCAGGCATGTTCGACGCAGTTGCAAGATCTCTACTTTCCCACCACAAGATTCCCAGTTCATTCCCTTCTTTGCCGAGGTTTTAATATTGGTGTGACCTTGTAATGCTTAGCTGGCTAACAAGTATGTGTTCTAAGAGCCTTTAGTTAAAAGAAAATAAAAAAAAATCATGAATGTAAAGCAACTAAGATGAATTCCTCTGCAAACTTTGTAGTTCATTCCTTAGTGTAGGGTGGGTGAAAATCTTTGACTTCCCCTGGAGAGGACAATAATCTATGGTGATTAGCTCCCAGCAGACGCGGGTACTCATTTGCTGACCTCGTGAGTATGTAGGAGGAATTAGCTTTGGTACAAAAGAAGTCACACAAAAATATTAAAATCTCGGCAGAGCCGGGGATCAAACTCGGGACCTTGTGGCTAGTCAGTAAGGTCATATCAATTGTACAACTAGCGATTGCAAGTTTGTTTACCTAATCAGCTGTAATATACAAGTGTTGGTGTAAACGTTGTCATGATTTCCCCAAAAACAGATAATAGATTGGATGTTTGGAACTGGAGAAGCGTACTTGATTGCCGCCAGTGCAATAGGAGACTCACCCAAGAGTTGTGAAGCGTTGAAAAGAGAACATGATGACTTTGAGCTCTCAGCAAGGGTGAGTACAAATAATGCTTTAGCGTGTGTGGATGATAACATTTGCGATGAAAGATGCTTTTTATTTGAGTGGAGTCTAAAGAATATTCATCGAACTCTCAAGAACTTGAACCAGGCTTCGTTCTTTTGCGTATGGGACTCTTACCAAAACCATTTGAAAACATTTTTCAATACGCCAGTGACATGGCTACGAAACATACCTCTCGACAAAACCTGTATATGACGAAGGCCAGTCCAAATTAATTTTGGTAAACAGACTATAGCCTACAAAGCGATTGTACTTTGGGAATTTATTCCAACCCAATTCAAAGATCTCAACGTCTTCAACTTTTCAAAGCAATTGAAACTTTATTTACTTGCTAAACAATGTTCCTTATAGAGTTTAAAATACTTATTACTATCTTTTCTTGTTCATTATATTGCTTCTATGTTAGTCCTGTCCCTAAACATTATTTGTAAACTTTAAATCTTCTGGAGGTTATACACTCGACTTAACAGTGCTTCGTCTTTGAGAAGTATATTATATAAAAAATCAGAATTTCTTTTTTAGATACTTGAAATTCTCTTACATCAATGTCATCAGAACTTTTTGAAAATGTTCTATTACAGGAAGTAATAAGCATGTTCGCCCGTGTCAGAGAACTTGCGAAGAAGATGCTACAAGAAAACCACTACGCTTCCGAGGAGTTGAAGGCACAAAAGGAATATCTGGACCAAGTTTGTCGCAGTTTTGCCTCTAGGATGGAAAGACGACGAGACTTGATCGTCGTTTCTTCAGCTTTCCACAGCCGTGCAAATGATGTAAGTAGAAGTAGAAATTAATATTTTTCTGTTAAGAAATCACAAACATAATTTTTGAATTAATAATAGAGGCACTGTCCATGCTTTTCAGTAGTTGTTTTTTGCTTATGACTGAAACTACGTGTTTTTTTTAACGCCATTATTTTGTATTATAATATAAATAGGACGCTGCGCGCGCTGTGATTGGTCAAAAATCCATGTTTTATCAGAGTATAAAACATAGAAAAAGTGGTTTTTTGTTTTTTGCCACCGGCATTCCTCTTTCCAACATTTTTGTTAGAGATGGTGCAAAAACATTTTAGTTGAGGACACCTATGATGGAGTTCTCTGCAAAGCAGTAGAAAGTTTTTCATAATTGCGTCAGTTTATCAATCTGTTTTACTCACGGCGTGTAAAATCTACATTATAAAGCAAATGAAGAAACCTAAGCCGTGTATGACACTGTGATAAAACACTCCGGTCATTTGAGAACACGAGGGAAATGTCCGGAGTCTTAAAAACTTTCTGTTTTATTACAGTGTAATACTCGGCTTAGGCTCCTTAGTTGTTAATAATTAATGCTGCTTTCCAAAGAATTATGTCCGCGAAATTTTAAAAGCAAAATAATTTTATTGAAAAAAAAGTTAATCCAAAGCTATGAAAACCGTTGGGCATGCAAGTAGGCGCAGTTGGTAAGATATTTGCTTTCCTACCACAGGGACCCCAGAATTTGATTCCTGGCCTTGCCGAGATTTGAACATTTACGCGACCCTCTTTCCTACCTAAGCTAATCCGATTTCCGTCCTTCCGGGCTAGGTAAATGAGCATCAACGTCTACAGCGTCGACAAGTGAAAATACTAGTATTGTGGAAACGTTTTGACTCTCAATGAAGTACCATTGTTTGTCAATAACAATTATAAGTACTCGCTGGTATACTTCTTACAAGAAATTTCTTGTATAAGCCAACTGGCAGCACGTACAGTTTTCCTTCAGTTGTGAAACAACATGATACATAGCTGCTCATTGGACTAACGAAGTTTTTCAATTGTGAAAAGTGGTGGAAAAGAAAATTACATTATCTTGTCTTAATCAGTTTGGCGTAGCGCGAAAACAATACATTGGGTTCTTTGTTGGTACTGGGTTATTTGAGGTTTTTATTTTACACCAAAAAATCCCAAACGATTGCAACGAGCTTTAGTAAAACATTTTGAAGAGTTTCTTACAAACTCAGAAAGAGATGCTGAGTAAATTCTTTTGAGGAGCTTAATGAATAACTAGCAAGAGTTTATCATATCAGATGGCCAAGACTATAAGCCGACTTCCCATGAAAACAAAAAGTTTAGAATTCCAGTATTATCAATGCATGAAATTGTCGGTTCGAAATAGCAAGTAATTTTTTTTTCGAGTTAAAGCACAAAATGCTAAATAAACAAGGTAGACAAACAAAGAAGAGGCTTCAGTGGTGTTGCTAAGCGACCAATTGAACTCGTTTTAGAAGAAAGCTCTGTTAGATATACATAACAATGTAAAAACTCATTTGCCAATTTGGGACTATAGGCAAAAAAATCTTTTAGTTATGGTCTAAAACATTAACTTACTTAAAAATTTCTCGATTCTCATTGGTCAAGAGCGGTGCAATTTTTGTGTAATACCCGTGCAGAAATCTGTTATACCTATGCATAGGTTTTTAATCTTGATTTCTAGGATGATATCAACAAATCCCACAAAGTATATTTTTTGTTACGTCACACTCAACCAAGAAAGAATTTACTAAGTAGCCGTGCTTGCCAGTCGGAACAAATTAAAGGCCTGGTTTGAGGTTACACAACCGGGATATTAGTCACGCCTTTGCGGCATTTTATTTCATTATCTTTGGATTCGCTTTGTTCTTTGAATTGTCTTAAGAGATCCCATTCACAAACCTTTTAGACCCCACACAAGGGTCAACGAGGCCCGGGACTTGGAGGATAAAAGTTGTAGTTCAAATCCTGGCTTATACATACAATTTCAGCTGTGTCGTTGTAAAGAGTTCTCCTTAGTTAAAACTGTACACTTTACCCATATACCATGAAGTAATCTCTATATCTCCTCTTCGAAATGCAAAGGACACCAAAGGCGAAAAAAAAAGTGTTGGGGAACATCCGGGACATGCGGTATATTTCATTTTTTCTCGACAATCCAGGAGATAATAAAACCGACCTTTATCTTAGTTGTTCTTGTTTATTGCCTTGTTTTACATTTACTTATTTCCTGTTATATTTATCACGTACAGTTTTCTGGGTTTTTGGACGATCTTCTCGAGTTACTTTGCTCAGATGCCATAATGAAGGACGATCTGGAAAGCGCCGAGAAAATGCTCAACACACTGGAGTATAAAGTAGAAAGTAAGAAGAATCTCGGTTATTTCCACACCATAATGCTGAGAGATTCATGCATGAGTGTTAACTTTGTTGTCTTTGTATTTTTCGAATTGCCGTCTATTTAACAATTAGACCTCGAGGATTCATAGTCTATGAGTTTTAGTATAAACCTACTAATCGGTCAAAAAATGATGTACATATTATATTATTGATGAAATCTTCTGATATTATAGGAAAACGGTGCTTATTACTATTTTAATCCGCCATCTTTTCTCTACTAGTAGGCTATCACAAATAGACCTTTATTAGAGTAGCCACTCAGAATGCAGGATGCGTGTTAGACCGTTAGTAGGTTTATACTCACTTAGATGTGTTAAAAAGTAAGATGCGCACTAAGAACATCTGCTCATACAATGGGAGTAATAATCGTGCGAGAAAAGTTTTGCAAAGATCTATGCAGACGAAGACTATTTCCAAAAAATATTAAACGAAGAACGCGAAGGATAGGTTGTAGTCAACAATTTGTACTTTACAATTTGTTATCTTTATATTAATATAAACTTTAGTTGTAATAAAAGTAGTCACATTAGTATCGTTGTATTAGTGTTTATTGCTCATTGGCGCGTTTCCTTGCCCTCATTACTCAGGGGTAGTCCAGGTTTCTGAACAGATCCTAAAAGAGGGTATAACCTTGATTGAGTTATTGCAAGCTCCTGTTACCAACATCAGAGGTGAAGATGTGACCCCAGAATATACAAGCAGTGTTGCGCATGTGCAGAATACACTGGACGAACTTAGGGAACGCAAGCAACGTTCGGATGAATTGAGTGATGTGCGCAGAATAAAACTGCAACAGCTTCTACAACTCAGAACATGCGAGGGAGATGCTGAACAAGTATGCCTAATCACGTTTCCTAATGTTTTCATATTTACTAATGATAAAAATAGTAGTAGTAGCAGCAGTAATAGTGGTTGTAGTTGTAGTAGTAGTAATAGTAGTAGTAGTAGTAGTAGTAGTAGTAGTAGTAGCAGCAGTAGTAGTAGTAGTAGTAGTAGTAGTAGTAGTAGTAGTAGTAGTAGTAGTAGTAGTAGTAGTAGTAGTAGTAG
>JAPEIX020088670.1:0-10569 GCA_026122405.2 Zoanthus sansibaricus | reverse complement strand
GTAAGGTTAGGATTTGATGAATAGTTGCTTCCAAAATAAGTGTAAATCTTTTTAAGTAAATGATTAACTAAAAATTATACTTTAACACTGACTTTTGCTCCAGACTCTTGCCGTACGTGTAACCAGTTTTACAATCATTTTCTTTACGATTGAGACCTTCAACGTTATATTCGCGCCTTTTACCCTACGTACGTCCGTCCTAGTGGCGCGCGCAGCTTAAGATAAAAAAGGGCGCCAAAAACGCCGTTCTCAATCCAGCCTACTCTTGAAAAATTGACCTCAGGCGCGGATCCATACCGGTTTCCACCGTTTTACGAAAATCGGTCAGAATTTTCATATAATATCAAAAAATAAATGATTAGATAAGTAAACTCAATCTGAAGACAGAACTGTTTCGTCCTTTGAGGACTCGTCAGTGCATCTCAGAGAAGATTTTAAGACTGAAGATAATAACAAAGTAACGCAGTTATATCCTCACAGGTGTAAATTGTTTTTGCATACCAGAGTGCTCAAACTCAATCGAGTGAGCAATGCAAAGTGCAAAGTGGCATAAGTCACAAGGACAGCAAAAGCAATTTCACAATCCCAAAGTACGAAATTGCAAATATATTTTTAACTGACTCAAGAAGGGCACTTTAGATAGTAAAAATTCCCCGAACCTCCCTAGGAGTTTGCACTTTTGGCGATCGTTTTGCAGTAAATCAGTCAACATTTTTCTTAGATCTGCACCTGATAGGACTCCTTGGTGCTCTGAAGTTAATTAATGTTTAAGTACCCTTATCAGCTCCTCATTATACAGTACTTAATTTAGAAACAATAATGATAAAGTCATTAAAAGTTTGAGTTGTATGAATTACCAATTTTGTGCTTTACATGTACCTACTGGCACACTTGGTAAGATCTAGGGAGTCAGGTTGGCATAAAATTATTTTAAATACAATAGATGAAAAAAATTAAAACAACAATTTAAACTGGTGAGGAAAAGTTTATTAAGTAAAATAAACTTAATAATAATTTTAACTTTCAGAGATCAGTTGCTTGATAACCAAACTATTCTGTTAAGGTTATTGAATTTTAAATTCTGTTACATTTTCAGTGCTGTGGAAGCAGGAACAGATATGTTGGAACTTGATGTACAATTATCAGCAGATAATCAGGTTGATGCATTTGTACTTTAAATTTGCAAATCTTTGTCAAAGCTGTTTTGTTTTTAAGTTTCAGTTAAAAAAGAGATTTTTGTTGAAAGGGAGAAAAGGTTATTCCCATTATAGTTCTAAAAAACAATATAGGGGTGTTGTCTCTGCTTCTAGTTAAATAGTTTTTCTCTTTATATGAATAGTACTGTAATAAAGTAAAACTATGACAGAAAAGAGAAAATAGTAAATAGTCCAACTTCAAAACAATAATGTCAGTTATCACCATGCATAAGAGTACTTAATGATATCCAAAGAATTGTTGGAAAACAATCAGTATTACAGTATGTATGCAGAATTTTGTTTGTTCTTCTTTTGTTATTCTTCCTGTACAAGAAAACATTTTGGATCTCTTGAGACTCCGCAACAGTAGGACATTGCTTATAGGTTGCTCCTATTCCCCTTAGCCCCCGAAGGTTGTGGACTTGCATGTATACATCAGGGAATATTTTGCAGAATTTTCTCTTATATTATTGCTTGAGAGTTTTTTACTGCTTGTTTTCTTATCTTTCTTGGTCACTTGAATATGTCAGGGAGGAAATGGAACTTAGCCCCTAGATCTATATTCAATGCAAGTGCCAGGGCTTAACAAAAACTTTAATTTTTGCTTGACCAGGGCACTTGGGGAGCTTGTCTGAGCACTTGTCCACTGGGCAAGTGACTATAGAACATTGCTTGCCTGACCTCAAAACCTACTTACCACTGACAAGTGGACGGGGATTTTTTCAAGCCCTGTGTGCTACAAACATTGCCTATTGTTTGTGACTATGTTAATTATTGTGTAGAAGCTGTAATGCATTTTTCTGTACCCATCAGGTTGTTGTATGTCATGATAACAATTTAAAGAGAGTTACTGGTCTAGAGAATACAATATCCATGCTAAGTTACAAGGTATGTTTTGAAATGTCTGATCTATTTGTACATATGCACCAATTAGTTAATAAACAATAGAGCATAGTTTTCTATGGAAATCATGCAGCATATTCGAAGAACATAAGAAAAACTGTAAATCCAGGGCATGCAATGCAGGTGGGGGAGGTACTGATCCCCCACTTTTTTGCTCGGAAAAACAAAAACAAAAAAAAAACTCAATTGCAATTTATGTTATTGCACAAAGCCTGTTACAACATCAATGTGATTTTATGCTTTAAAATTATAGTGCATTTATAGTGATTCAGCAACACAAAGTTTAACGTAGTTGCGGGGAAGCATGCCCTTGTACAGTACCTCCCTAAATATTGCTTGCACATTTGGCATTTGCTTCAACTCCACTTCTCCAGCTACTCAAGCCCTGAAATGATGAGCCAAAGGCCATTTATTATGCTGGTAAACCCATACAGAAAAGTATCCAGGGTTTTCCTTTTCGAATGAAGTAGCAGTAGTTGAATTTTGAACAAGCGGAGAAGTTGGGCGTGGTAGCGCAATCCGTTCCACATTTATTATCAACACTTGTATTCTTGTCAGCAAGGATGTTTTAGTAATAAGAACAGTTGCCGGCGACGAAGTGATTCACAAACGGCGAAAATCGCCGGTCGCCGGCCGAAAAGGAAAACCCTGGTAGTATATTTTTATATTGGTTAGTTTTGCGTTAACTATTTTTGATACGATTTATTTGTCAATACCGTACTGCCAATCATTTTTGCCTTTGGTCGCCCCGACTACGTCTACGAAGGATGATAGAGCTTATATGGACAACAACGCTTGCGAAGAATTTGTCTTGTTTAGAAGAGAAAAGCAATATTACCTTATGATGGATTTGTAGAGTCATGTAAATTTACTTTCATGACTCTACCATTCCATCAATATGGTTTTGTTGGTAGCTTCAGTACACGACAATAAGTGTTTCCGAACCTGTCGCGAGAAACATTACGCATACTGGAGGTGCTAACGTGCTACTGCAAGTTGCGGTAAGTGATTCATTCGATCTCGTATTGCTTAATTCTATGCGTTAAGACGTTATCTTTGTTTTCATATTTCTGCGTCCTTTTTATTTTGTTCTGAATTCTTTCGCTTCCATCTGTCCCAATGCCTCATCTGTCCCGATGTGCCAATCGAAATAAAAAAGGAATTTTGATGCTATTTTACCATGATAGTGCAAGAAGAAAATGGTCATTTAGCACCATTAATTGAACTAAAAAACAAGTGAAGTGTTACGGTGAGTGGGCAAAACGGGTAGCTTAAACAACTCAAGGCTGAAGGTTTTCTAGTCTCCATACATAACTAGTCAATAAGAGTTGACTTTTTGAGTGTAAACCATCGCCAGACGGCAATTTCCATTGAAATCTTAAGATCCTAACACGACCTAAGTGATGGTTAAAAATCTAAATGTTATAAATTTTGTCACTCTATTTTTTTTCGAGTCTTCTTTTTATATAATCAAATCGCTCGTTGTACCCAGAGAAAAACTTTTAATTAAAAGTAAAAATGAATCCTACCTCTCCACTGTTTTAGTTTCCATACAATTATCGTTGTTTACGTTTTGTTTTTATTGACAATAAAAGTAAAAATAATTTCTTTTTGAAGTAGACCCAGCCATTTCGCTGTTTAGGATTCTAGATATAGAGTCAAGCATTCTAACAAACATGCGTTGAGTAAAATTTATTCTGTTTTGGTAGCTAGAGGTTAAAACATATGAATTGTTTTGAAAAAACAAACTTATCATTGTCATGATCAGTCAAAACAAAAAATTCACGACAACTGCAGTTATCAGTTAGAAAAAAAGCTTTCAAATTTTCATAACAAAAGAGTAATTGACCTTTTATGTTAATTGGAGAGGCTTGAATCCGTTCAAGAATATCGGAAATGATAAAAATAGTTTTATAGTTTTGTATTTATCGTTTTAAATTTTATGATTCCCTCAAAACTGAGCTTTTTTAGTTTGCGCGTGCTTTAATTTGCTATAAAATTTGTTTTCGACGATAAACATCGCTTCACTTGTAATGACGTTTTAATGAATGAACATTTAGTTCAGATAAAACAAGATAATATTATATAATACGCCGACACGGTAAGAATACTGCCTTGGGGCACTGGAAATACTAAAACTGAGTAAAAGGCTGTCCATGTGACAATTGACCAGTCGATTCTCTGTTCCAAAATATGTGATCTCAATTCATTATCAATGGAAAGATATTTATCTTTGTACTTCACTCTCGTGTTGTACTCGCTGGTGCATGTTCACGAACTCAAAAATAAGTAGAGTCTTAAAGAAAAAAATTATCATTCTATTCATATAAAATAGAGACCACTAAATGTTTGACCTATGGCTAAAATCTGTTGTTCAATTCTAACCGAAACAGCTTCTTAAAGGGAGATGCTTACCAAAAATATTAAGACTTTAACGTCAACAATTACAAACATAACTCAAATTAAGGTCTGTTGACATTAGGGGTCTAACAAAGGTGATTACTGATCGGCCAAAAGATAACTCTGTCTGACCCTGAAGCGAACAGATCTTTTGTACAAAATTATAAGCTGAACATTTGAAAAACTGTTATTAAAGGATTGACCATATTTTCTTGAGTATACACGCTCTTTTTATAAGAACCAGTAACTTTTGAAGAGGCTCATTGTTCTTAATTTTTTGGCTGTTTCAGCCTCAATTTGTTTTTACTTTGTTCTTATTTCTGTGAGCGTGTATGTACAAGAAAAATTTTACCAATTTGAAATGATCTACAGCGCACCTTAGTCAAACACAGATTAGCAAAGTTTGTCATTTTAAATCTTTTCAATGCTTTATCGTCAATGTAGATTATAAATAGTAAATCAGTGAGCTACTATTTACTAAACAGTAAAATGTAGTGAAGAGTTAGGCAAGTAATATATTAATTTATATACCTAACGAGAAATGTTTTCGTCACCTTTCTAGATGTATTGTTCATCTTATTTCCGCATTTTTAATCTTTTAAAAGCGTGCAGAACAAACCACTTGAAATACCAAAAATAATTGTTTTGGAAAAGAAGGAAACCGTTTCACACATATTTTGTCCATGTTGATAAACAAAATAACTCGTGTTTTTGTTAAGTTTTCACAATTTGATGTTTTGGTAAATAGAAATACTTTGGTGTTTTTAAGTTCCACTCGTAATGACAACTATCCGGGCCTTCAAGAACGGACAGTGCATGGTCTGTTTTGTTTAGAAATTAGGATAGTCGCAAAAGCCGAGGTTTGTAAGTGGATCAATTTCATCGTTATCACTGGGTGGCATTAACAAATACCATCGAGGTTGCATTTATTAATTAATCTGTCATCATCGCATATTAGTCTCGATTTGTGGTTGTAATGTGTTAATTTTTGGCCCTTGAGGGAAATTATCTAAATCACTGCAGAGGAAGTTTCATCGATTTTCTCTCGGTTTATTGCTGGCCAGCATCAAGTCAAGTATCTTTATTTATACACGGTTAAAATAACTCTTCAGGGACATACAGTATATAGAGGATGATACACGGTGGCGCGAAGATATGGATTTTATTTTCTCGTGTTAAAAACAACATTTTACTCGCTCGCGCCTCGTGTAATGTTCTTTTTATTATATGAATAGTAGTGTTTTAATAGTGTTTTACTAAAATTTGTCAGGACGCGCGCGTACATCCGGGACATTTGGTACATAACTTTTTCATATCTTCATTGAGTGAAAATATGGAAAATACGAGTGTTTTAGTTTCTGGTAAAACATTATTATCCATATAATAAAACATCATATTACTATAATACAGAAATAGATTTGTAGACACCGTATAATGTCATTAACAAAATATTTTTGTTTATTTTCATTTACTACTTTTTTAAAATTAAGGCTTAATATAATCCTTCCATTTTTCACAAAAAAACTTTCTCTCCAGATTTTGATCCATATAAAACAAAACTGCCAGGGACGTGTGGATGGCAGAAGAACGCTCATATAATAGGATGCTTCTCTGGAGACCAAAATGCAAAGATTTTTTTTTGCTTCGTGATGCGACTGACAACAAGGAATCGAGTTTACTTGTTCTCTTACACTGTTTTTATAGTAACACAATATAACTGAAACGTTGAGACTACATGAATGTTTATAAGCTACAAGATGGGAGAAAAATAGAGCTACTAGATAGATTTTATTACACTCTACATTTCTACAAACAGAGCCCGTTGTAAAAATGTTCTTAAGATTGTTTCTATTTTTTGCAACCCAACAAATTTTATTCACGAACTTCATACCATTATGGAGCTAAGTAGCATTGTGCTTTGAAAAGTCTTGTCTTGGTTTTTCCAGGACCGGAACGTTAAGACTGCGTTGAGGATGCGATAACAGCCAAACGGACGAAGAAAATATTCTTGTAACGGTCCTGCGGCATCTTTCTCTTTTACCTTTAATTAAACAAAACGATGGAGAAACATAAAACATTATAGCATTTAAATCTAATTACAATCCAAATAAAAGATCAACTCAATAGCGCCATTTTTTTTGGACAAAATGAAACGCGTATATGTAAGACCCATCTTTAATCAGAAGTGTGTTGCTTGTATAAATGGCGATACAAAACAAGCTTTCGTGTCTAATTTTAGAAGCGACTTATAATAGAAACGTCTTATCTTGAAACAGAACTTTCGGCTGTTCTTAGTTAGTTCACGCCTGGACGGAAACTTTTTCGTATAAATGATTTCGGGTTATAAGACGTGAGCTATAGGTACGCATGTATCAAAATAAGACGCAAACCATTTGTACGAGATTTTCGTATCTTATATAGTACGCGAACCTAATTTTAATTTTAGACGGGACTTACATAAGACACGTTTTATTTTGAAACAGAACTTTCGGTTGTTCTTAGTTAGTCCGCGTCCTAAATAAGACGTAAACTATTGGTGCGCATTCATCAAAATAGGACGCGAACCATTTGTACGAGATTTCCGTATCCTATATATAGTACACAAACGTATAAATGGTACAGTAAACGTCCTATTTAATACGCGTCTTATTTCATCCTGTTTTAATGGCGGTATCCTTGACTAAGATCCTATGCGGGATGCCAAAGCAGCATATATGTCGTAAAAAAGATATAGAAAAACAAATAATTTGTTTTTTTGAATGACTAGAATATCTATGGCAAGAATAAACCAAAGACTGAAAGATTTGTATCGACAGTACAGTTGATTAGCCAAGTTATAGGAATGGAATTCGGGATGAAGAAATTAATATGGTGTTTTAGTGTTGAAGAGGGGGAAGTTGTAAAGAACTGAGGGTATCAAATTGGTAAAGGACAGTCGATAAAAGAATTTGATGACGAAGGATAAAAGTATGTGGGCATCCTTGAGTTGGACAAGTTTAAGGAGAGGAAAAATGAAAGATATATTTTAAACAGAGTACATTCACACAATTTGAACTTGTCATAAAACTTTGCTCAATTGAGAAATCAGGATCAAAGCAGCCAACACTTGGGCTGTGTTGCTCATGAGGTACGGAGCAGGAATAATTAAATGGAATAAGGAGGAACTCAAGTAAATAGATAAGAAATCTAGAAAACACAATACGGAGCTACACCCAAGAAGTATTCAATAATATTAATAATAATGACTTTATTTAAATGTTAAAGTCTTCTAGCTGGCCCACTAATTGGGGACACCATCTTTATTATTCTAAGGTGGACGGAGACCTTTGACATGACAAACACACACATAAACACAGGTAATCTCCAAGGGCTCACGTTTTAACGTCCTTATCCGAGAAGACGCGAAAGTCTAACCATTTGCAGACATTAGAGCAAAGGTAGCCCTTTTTCCTTAATTATTTTAAGACCCTGAGTGTTGGTCCGACCGGGAATCGAACCCGAGCCTTCCGCACGATAGACTGGCACCTTAGCAATTAGACTAACCAGGCGGTAACAGCAGTATTGTTGCCAGAGTATATGTACCCAGGGAGAAAGGAGGAGGAGGTGCAGCCTGCGTGAGGAAAAGCGAGGAGAACAACTTGAGTTAGTATGTGAGGAAAAGTAAAGAGGCATTACTCATACAAGCTGGAGATAGCCATGCCGGCAACATCTCACACACTGTGGGCCCAAAGGAGTACATAGTAAATGAATCAAAGGAGACGAGAAATGAATGAAAACAGAATGCATCGTCAGTATGTGAGAGAAAAGAAGAATAGAACATGGCAGTGGATTGCAAAAGGCGATTTGAAAGGATGTACTTAGGCCTTGGTATGTAGCGCCCAGGGACATGAGTTGAGAACAGTATACTAGATTCCATATTGATAATACAGTAGTATTCCCTTTGTGCAGAATGTGCGGAAATAAGGGAGAATCGGTGGCCCATGTGTTGAGTGAGTGCGGTAAGCTGGCGCAATCAGAATATATACAGGAAGGCCTGATAACCTGGCACGATATATCCACTGGCAGCTTTGTGATAAATGTGGGCTAGAAAGAAATAATAACTGGTAGGAACAAAACAGTGGTGGAAAGTTAAAACTTCAAGATGTTATGGGATTTTTCATTCCAGTGTAATCGGAAATGAAGGCAAGAAAACCAGACATTGTCTTCAGTAATGAGAGGGAGAAAGAGGATGTCATAATTGATATTGCCATCCTGTGTGATGACAGGGTGAAAGACAAGGAAATTGAAAAGATAGAGAATTACCAACTGTTGAAAAATGAAATTGCAAACGTCTGGCACATGCAAAAAGTCATTGTAGTGGCTGTTGTTATTGATGCACCTGGAACCATATTAGTCGACTTTAAGGAGTACATGAAGCGATTCGGAGTGAACGAGAGGTTGGGAGCTATCCAGAAAACTGCATTGTTGGGGACAGTAAACAGAGAGAAAAGCAGAGAGAAAAAGAGACCTGGGACTCGCTCCCAAGAACAATTATTAACGAGGCTGAACATCGTGCTTGAGTCTACACGGAATGGACATTAGAATAAGAACAAGAATAAGAACAAGCACAAGCGCAAGCACAAGCACAAGCGCAAGCACAATAACAATAACAATAACAAGAACAAGCACAAGCACAAGCGCAAGCACAAGCACAAGCGCAAGCACAAGCACAAGCACAAGCGCAAGCACAAGCGCAAGCGCAAGCACAATAACAATAACAATAACAATAACAATAACAAGAACAAGCACAAGCGCAAGCACAAGCACAAGCGCAAGCACAAGCACAAGCACAAGCGCAAGCACAAGCACAAGCGCAAGCACAAGCACAAGAAAAAGAACAAGAAAAAGAACAAGAACAAGAACAAGAACAAGAACAAGAGTAAGCTGAGCAAGAATTAGAATATCAGTGATGATGATGATGATGATGATGATGATGATGGTAATCTTATGGCACTCAGGACTGATTTGAAAGCATTCGTACTTAAGAGAGATAGTATTCCTACAAGGTAGACATTCCGATGCTTCATGGTCCTTGAGACTGAGCTGCTGCGTATCTGATATAGTTTGTCGGCACTGTTGCTACTACATTCTATTCATATTAACCCCGTACTAACGAAAATTTTGTTCCTTTTTTTGCACTAAGTCATTTTCAATAGTCATTTTCAATAAGTATCTGTTAACTTTATAATTTCATTCATTATCCAACTAGCTTTATGATATTAAAATCATTTTTCACATTAAATAATTTTTACCTCTTGGCCTCATTGAATAGTGAAGTACATTCCATTGCTAATGGTCTATTCATACACACACACACACTTAAGACTTGCATATTTGTTCAGATGATTTTAGTGAATTCGTGACTATGACATATATAAGAAAATATCTAATGAACAACACCATGTCTACTTCCTGTCTGAAGACAACTAATCTACGGGATCTTTTTGCATTAATTTGAAAAGACGTTTTTGCCGAAAAGTTTATAATTGTATAAAAATATGAGAAGAAACTAAGCTGAACAGCATTTAAGCTGTTATTATCATTTCGTAACAAAACTAATTTCATTTTGATTTATATACCGTATAATTCTAACAACAATAATGGTAATAATAAAAGTAACAATGGCTATAATAATGATATTATTATCATTATTAATAATAATAACAATAATAGCAATGTTTAGTAATTAAATCGCCCAAATATATTTTATGTGCGTTATAATAATAAATGAATAAATATAAATAACGCTTAAAACATATATAAAAAAATCAAGAATATTTTTAATACGTATTTAAGTTGATTAAACTTGTTCATAGGTTTAATTGAAAATCCTTCGGCAAACAATCAGATATAAGTATCAATCATTTTATAAGCATCTTTTATACGAGGCTGAAAAATGCAAGAACTATCAATTAAGAATATATTTGCTACCGAGAATGTTTGTCGTACTCGCCAGCGCAAAATCACCTGAAGTTTTGGCAAATTTGACCTTTAATGGTAAGACGCGCTGTTTTACTATTAGGGTTTGAAA
>JAPEIX020088607.1:0-10570 GCA_026122405.2 Zoanthus sansibaricus | reverse complement strand
AAAGAAAAAACAACATGGCGGACAACTCTGAAACGTATGGCCTTTTATGTTTAGTAATGTTTGCGTTTGGGAGCACCGTATTGTCTTCTTAAAGGGAAAAATTTATCACATTCTGTCATCGCTACGAGCCGGAAAACAGGCAATATGCAATACGCCAAGTGGACTCTTACAAGTTTTTGCTTTGTAAAGAATAACTGCCTTACTTTAAAGCTGTGGTAGCTTTTCCCAAGAAACTGATGAATAAACATTATGCCAAACTTATCAAATTTTAGATAGAAATCCGCAATAATCCGCAATCCCTAGCTGACCACGAGGTGAGCTGAGGTGAAGTAAACTGCATTCCAGTCTCTCGCGGCCTTGTCTTTTGAAATCGAGGCTTGAGCGTAAGACACCAAAATTTGCACAGCATATAATCGTACCGCGCATGTTCGGGATCGCAAGGACAAAGAGAATAGTTTCGCTGCTCCTGCGTCGCAGCAACAATTAAAGCAATGTGGTTTTTACGAGGTTGGACTGATGTGAAGATGGTGACAGCTGGACCACAAACAGTTGGAAACATTTGGGATGTCAACACTTGAAAGTTATTTTATCAATGGGGTGGTTTCCTTAAACGCGTAAAATAGTCATCAGATTAATACACAAAGCAACAAAAACAAAACGTTAAAGCCGATCTTAAAGTAAAAAATCGAACCCTAAAATCGAGAAAGACTGATTTTAAAATCGAAATCTTCAAAAGCAAAATCGAATTCTCAAATATTAAAAGCAAAATCCAAAAAGGTAAAAATCAAAACTAAAAATTCTTGATCGCAAAGTCAAAAATCGAATTCTAAAATCGGAAAGACTGATTTTAAAATCAAATTCTCCAAAATCAAAATCGAATTTTCAAATATTAAAAGCAATATCCGAAAAAGTTAAAATCAAATCCGTAAGTGATCCTCCTGGGCTTCCGTACCGCTGTGTACCTTGGGTGCAAATTCATCGCCACTGACATCCTCAAATCGACTCTCGATACTGCAAAGCGTTTCACACCGCTGAACGTATGTATTGCATGTTCTGAAATTCATGGCCAGTGACATCCGAAAATCGAACGGTGTACCGAATAGTGAACTGCTTTGCAGCAAAAAAGTGTAGTTTTTTTCTGTGAGAAGTGGTGTTTACAAGCAGTATTTCACAAAAAACCAAAACTTCTGATCGACCATTGGCAGGAAATGGAGAGAAAGCTGATGTTTCGAAAGCTTTTACGCAACCGTTCTAAATAAACAACACTTTCAAACAGCTCTATATCAACACAATAAAAAGCGTTGGTAATAGTTAAACTGAGAATAAAAACTTTTCTTTAGAAAATAGTCAATATTTGTTCATTTTGCTATATCATGGTAGCATAGAATTTTTTGCAGTTAATTAAACTATTATATATTAGTTGTACCAAAGCTAGCGGCATAATTTATCTTCGAATTTTTACTTTCGACAATAGAAAACAGTATAAGCTATTTGCTCTTTATTAAGAACAGCTAGTATATAATACACTTTTCTGTTTCTCTTTAGGTGTTTATGCACCTTTAAAATATGAGTGAAGCTGGAATACTGTGGTCCTTCTGTGTTCCTTTTATGGAACTTTTTGCCGGGAACGTTTTGGAAAAACAGTTGCAGAGGAGTTTAATTCACTATGATGCAGCAGACTCTCAGAATATTGAAACTGATCTTACAAAAAGTGAATCAAAAGATGTTATTTTCGAAGAGTACACCAGTTATCCGTCCTTTGATACGAGGTTTCTTGGAAGGAAAACAGACCTTCCTTAACAATGTCCGTTGTTGACAGTACGATAATTTGTTCCGGAATCATTTTTGCAGGAGGTATTATCATCGGAGGTCTATCTGCAATAATATTGTATATTATAATGAATACGGATAGTTTGTGCCACTGGTTAGATGACAAAGACAAGAGTTTGCCAATAAGAGTTGAAAACATTCGTTTTGCGTCGTTGGTTTTCACCTTACCTTTCGTCCATTGTTACAGCGCCATCATGTTTATGCTTTCGTTTAGTTGGTCCTTCGTTAAGGAACATAACTTGTTTCTTTTTTGTTTTTTTACAATGTATCTAGATGTACTCTATCGACTCGTACTGAAAGTGTTCAATATTTACACATATAGATCGTTTCAGATTCCGTACCCTATAAATCTTTTAACTTTTGTTCTGTGCCTATGGAATGGATATCTGATTAGTCGAAGCAAATTCCCAAATGATAAGAAAATGGCCTTAAAACTAAGCGTTAGACTAATATTTCAATATGTTTTTGGTTTTCCACTGTTTTTTTTTGTTTTATACTTGATTTGTCCCTGGTACATCAAAATTCCAAAAGAAGTAATGGGACGATTTGTTGTAGTTGGTACAACTGGTGTTATTCTTCTTCTTCCAAAAACAGTCACAAGAATTATCGTTTCTCGCCTTAAGGGAGTTGTTCATCCAGAGAACTCCTATGTTTTAGTTTCGTTTTTGTATGGATCAAGTGCTATTACATTGCGAATTATGCCATTACGTCTTCAGCACGGATAAAAATTGGTCATTCTTTGATGGTAATAACCGCAGGACATGAAACTGGGGTCGCGCATTTTCATTGTTTGGTAAACGCTTTTGATTGGTTCTCTGGAAAGAACTGTTTCCTTGGTTGTGAAGCTAGCGCGTCGCTGCCATTTTTGATTTACCACGATCAAAACTAAGTTGTTATAGTTATCAAAATGAATTGCCATTTTTCTGTTGGCGATTTGGCCGAGGCATTAGATGAGTTTGGCGTTTGGGCCAAATGTAAAATAATTGAAATTGATGGTGAACGTTTGAAAGTCACATTCCCGACCTGGTCCGCAGAGTTTGATCGGTGGATCGAAGATCACAGCGAAGTGAGAGCAACCGAAATTGGCCATGAGAGAGGCCGTAAGCGGAAAGATATGTGTTCTTTTAAAGTAAGTTTATTGACAATAACAGTTCTGTGTATACTATTTTTTTTAGATTTTGCTATGAAGCGGATTTTGTAGTTGTTACCAATGCAAAAACTTTCCTCGATGATAAAACGAACCATGATAAACACGTGTATTTTGCTTTTGCCGTTTTAAACCAAAATATAAATTTACTCTAAATTTTTTTGTAGTATGATTAATGTAATAATTTAGGGAATGTTTGCTAAACTTTATCAGTTATCGATTCAAGATCTTTTAAGACACAAAAAAACTCGGGAGTTTTCAATCAGTTTCTGTTTATTTTCCCGAAACGGTTTGGTGTTTACGCTAATGTATTACTTATTACTAAAAACAGTAAATTATTTCAAATTTTATATTTCAGAATCCCAGCGTTACTAAAACCATCCGAGGAGACAAGTTATATATCGGAGAAACAGAAGTTCAAGTGGTGGAGTGCGATCCATTGAACAACAGAATCAAAGTCATGCTTCCAAATGGAAATTACTCCTCGCTTCCTCCTCAAGATCTTCTTACCAGCAAACCAATTAAACAGTCCTCAAGAAAAAGAAAACATGTCCCTTCAAAGCCAGCTTCTGTTCCTTTATCAAGTCAGCCAACTTCTTCTGAACCCTTCCCGTCAAGTCAGTCTTCCCAGCAAATTACAAACTGTTCATCTTTAACCAGCACACCTCCTACTGCAGCCTCAGATGAACTGGAATACACCACTTTTATTTTGAACACTGGATTAGTTTTACGTGTTGGGTTTGTTTATTTTATTGAGTCCTCTGATGTTCCTTTTGTAGTTTCACGAATTTTTCAGTCCAATGGTTCACATTTTGCTTTATGTTTTAAGTGTAAGTTAAATCTAGATAAGAATAAAGTAATTGGATTATTTAAAGATTTTCAGTGTACTATAAGTTTGAAATATTTTGTTCGTGCCCCTCACAAGGGGGAGTTATCTTTTCCTTTTTGTAAAGATATAGATATTTTAGTTTCTGAAGCACAGTCTCGTTTATTTCATTGTCAGTTAGCTAACCTTGGAGCTGTTGACTATCTGAGAGACCTTAGAAGGCATGCTCTGGGGGCTCAAATACGCCAGGCTGTATTTAGTGGTATTTCTTTGAGTGCCACTAAACCTTCACATGCAATCAGTCTTGGTTCATTTGAGCCTCTCCATGACCAGGCCATCTTTGGGATCTCAGAGGCCAACAGCTTCAAGGTTAAGTTAGACCATTCAGATTTGTATAAATTAGATACAGTTATAGGAGCAAAGTGGGATGTTAAGCCCTTACGGCCAGATATTCCCGATTCCTTTTTTAAGTTTGTTACTACAGCATTTTTTTTTTTAGATAAAAAAAACACTTTTACTTAAGTTTAGTTTTACTTATGCCGAATCAACTTTTTGTTTGGATGCTAATTATCGTGCATCATGTAAAGCTTTATTTATTAAATAATTTTATTTATTTCATTGCAATTACTTAAAGTAAGATATTTCCTGCCCTACTTAAAATACCACTTTCTTAATCAGTTTTCTTGTTTTCACTAGCAAATAATTATCTTATTGTGGTCAACAATAGCTTTTTAATTTTAATTTTTATTATTAAGGTTATTACCAAGTTGTATTTCCATAGCTTTTGTTAGGAAAATGATGCAGAAAATAAAAATTCAATACCATTTAACCTTTATCCTGCTGAAACTAGTCTTATCAATTAAAGGATGTAATATAACTTTTGAACCAGTTATTGAAAACCACATAAAGTAATAATTATTTGTTTTTCCTGGAAAGAAAAGTTTAAGAGGTTGACAATTTATGTAAAGTCAGCTACTTGTCTTTCAAAAACTCAGCAGAAGGTTCAATCATAATTTTAGTATTGATATTGAATAATGTAGGTTTCATTGAAAATCTTTGTTTCTGAACTTTGGTATTTAAGAATAAGCTTTGTAATGCTGTTGTTAGAGAAATACAGTGTTGAGACTAGCCTTTTTGATTCTCATTACGGAGATAAGATTGATATTGTTTCCATGTATGGTTTCTAATAACTTAAAATTTTAGCTTGTGTTGTATATAACTTCCAAGTGATAATAAAGTTCTTGAGAGTATACAGTTGTGTTGAATACCAACCATATTTAGTCAAATATGCACTCAGCGCTTATTTAATTTTTGGACTTTTTAGGGTGGTGCTTTTTGAAAGCAATTTTTTGAAATGAACATGAAATGACAGCTTTTTTTTCAATTAACATTTATAGTGCAAATTTCCAGTTCTACCACTTAAGTAGCGAAAGGCAACAATAATTCAAACACCAAACTTTGCCTTTGTCAGATTCAGTAGTCTGCCTATTTCAAATAAGTGTTGCAAAGGCCATGTGTAACATCCCTCTTTATAATGTTTTTTTTTTCTACTTTTTCATATCGACGTCGACAAAAAAACTTTTAATCAAACTTGTTTACCAAAAATATTTTCATATCAAAATCAAAGCTAGAGGCCATACCCTTCAAAGCGAGATTAAGTCGAGGAAGACTGGAACGAATACAAAGTAGTATTCACCTCATGTCCATACTTATGCACCATGTTTGCGCTGTGAATTTATTTCTTTTATACAAAATACTAGGCAATGATCGTTTCAGTAAGGAATATTAGGATCATTCGTCAATTGTCTAGCCGGTCTTTCAACATATTTGCGACGACGAAAGCTGCGATAGATCCCATTCAAGAAAAGCTCCTTGAGGAGCGATGCATTTTAGTTGACAGCGAAGATAATGTGACTGGATGGGCATCAAAAAGAAATTGTCATTCAAAAGAAAATATCGTCAACTCTGACCATGGAATGCTTCACCGTGCCTTCAGTGTCTTTTTGTTTAATAATCGAAGCGAGCTCTTAATACAACAGAGAGCTGACTCAAAGATCACATTTCCAGGTTACTATACCAATACGTGCTGCAGTCACCCTTTGTTCAACGAGACGGAATTGGAAGAGAGAGATCATATTGGGGTAAAACTAGCGGCGCAGAGGAGACTTGAGTATGAATTAGGAATACCTAGAAATGAGGTAAGATTGCTCTAATTATGGTCATGCTATGCACATTGGTCGAAAACTGTTCTTGTGTGGGATATACTGACTAATACGCCCCCCTGAAGAATTTCTTCTAATATTTTGTGCTTTGTTTTTAAAATAAACACTAACCCTAACCCAACAATATAACTACCAATGAAATATTAGGGTTCGGGTTTATTATGAAAAGTTAGGCATAAAATATTACAAGAAATCCTTCTGGGGGCGTAATGGTTAGTATATGTTGCCAGGTCCATCTAAAGCAAGAGCAATCTGGAGGATTTACTTAAAAAAAAATTAATTAAAAACTTAACTGGTTGCCTATTCTTCCTGCTAATATTTAATCGCTCGACAACTCAGATCTTGGTGTGAAAGTCGAATTTGCAGAAGGAGCAGAGCTGCAAACTCTCCCGCATTTTGCTGGAGATTTACGCATTTTAGCTGGATCTCCCTCTCTCCCACATTTTATAGAAATCTCCCGCATTTTAAAAAAATAGTAGATAAAACAAAAAGCCAATAAAAGAATACTTGTTTTGGTAATAAATGTCTCCGATATTCACTAGGTTTACTTTCCTGTGTAAATGTAACATAATCAGTGTACTGATTGGATGAATATTGACAAATGGGCATTCTCGATAGATAACTATTTCGTCACCGTGTGCCAGATTTCGCGCCAATCCCTCCTTACCTTCCCAGAAAAAATCTCCCGCATTTTGAACTTCGGGGATTAGCAGCTCTGAAGTTTTAAAGAACAAAGTGGTAAAAGTGTAGAAAGAGACAGTGAAGGGCACATTTCTTATCAAACTTCATGTACAGTCTCAGCAATTTAGCCACCAAAAAAGGCTTGGAACCTGGCAAAATTTGCCGGCTACTGTCTCATACTGCTGTGTGTTTCTTAAGGCCGGTACACCGGTAAATTGTACCGGCATTCCCCGATGGCTGTACTGGTTTTCCCCAACTCGAAAGTTCAAAATAATTCTGGGGATGCTCCCAGACCTCTCCATATACTTAAGCTTGATGACCTTGTACCCACTCCAGGTGTACCTGCTTTCCCACTTAGTGTACCCCACTTCTCAAGCCTTAAGAAACACACTGTACTGGTCTGTGTAATGAATATTTTGGACTTGTACAATTGTTTTAAATTCCTTTTAACACATTTTTAACTTTTTTCAAGCTTCATGTGAAAAGGATTCATAATATTTTTATTTTATTAATAATGCTTACCAAGTCCAACATCAAACCAATCTTTCCATGTTTCTTGATTGATGTCAATGCACAGAATCTTGGCTAATGTTTGAAGTTTATGGTTTAAATCCTGGGTAACGTTCAGCCACACACACAGCGTTGCAAAATTATCTTGGAATTTATCTGAAATATATTTTGGGTTTTGCTCTCCAAGGGCTCGCAAAGTTGGATAAAGTTGTTCCACTGCTCGCAACTTATCAAACAGTGAAATAACTTGTTCACATGCAACCTGAATTTCACTGAATGATACTTTGCAACTACTCTGCCTGTCTGCAATTTTCCTAAAAGTTGTCTCTTTATTTTCTTCATAACCATAACTTTTGCCAAATGAACAAATCCCTTGATCAGATATTAAACTCTCAAGATCTTCATCATTTTTACTCTTTATTGCAAATGTATTTTCCATCTTAACAGGTGTCTCCATTCCAACTTGTTTGTTTTCATTCTCCTTGATTTCATTTTCAGTATCAACACAACAATAATCAGCTCCCCGTTCTTTGAAAAGTTGCAAAGATGGTGTGGCCTTTTCATCATTATCATCTATTAGGGTTTGTTCTCTCTCACTGACTGGTGCACAAGAAAACCTGAAGTTTATAATTTCTTCTAAAACATCATCAACACTCTTTCTTGCTTGGACGAGGTACTCGTCCTGTTCCTCCATAGTTCTTCCTGCATGCCAAGCTTGTATCTCCAACCACAAGGCCTGCCGAAGTTCAACTTCCCACCTCTTGTTTTCCTCCGAAGTTTGCCTTTCCATTTGTGTCACATTCGGGCTTTCCTTTTGCTTAGAACGAACGCACATTTCTACCAGTTTACTAAATGTTCTGAAAAACTTTGCTCTCGCTCCAGGACAAGCGGAGTTCAAATCAAGTTTCTGCTCTGAAGAAAGAATGCTCATTGGGTCTGTGTAAACCGTGCGAATGGTCGGCCTCGCATTTGGATACGACTGACTCAAATCATATTTTAAGCACATATATCTATTATTGGACTCTATCATGAAGCTTGGTATTTCCATCTTAGACCCTGTTCCAACATTAAAAGAATTTGAAGGAGAAATGCTCGACTCCGGGCCCCAACTTTCTCGTTTAAATTTTCTTTGAAATCTCCTTTCGTTTGTTATTTGGGTAGAGTTTGCTCGATTCTTTTTTCGCTGCAAATCAAGCTCTGCTCTGTTGAATGCACCAGTGGTTAGATCTTTTGCTGATAGACTTTTAGAGAATACCACTGATCTCTCTTTTGACTTTTTACAGCTTTTAGATATCTCTTTCAGCCTTCTAGCATTTCTTGGTGGAGTGACGCCGTATTGGAACTGCAAAGAATCTACTTCACCGTCGTTCTGCAGTTCTTCATCCGAATCCGTTGACAAAGAATCTTCGAGCAGTTTACCTTCGCCAATATAGAAAGTGGGTTTATCGATATCATCACTAAACGGAACGGAATCAAAGTTGCTGTTATCTATTCCTTCTTCTGACTCTTCGTCCGCCATAACGGCGGCCATGTTTGTTGGGCATTCTCACGTGATTTTCCTGTCAAATGAGACCTGAACATAGTTTTAGCAAATCAGAATCCAGACTCGAGAAATCTGCTGCATTCAATGTATGCAGAAGATGAGCACTCAAACATCTTGCAGTTATGAGGACAATTGTTAGGAACTTTGTGAAACAAAAGCAGTTGCGTGAAACAAACTTGAAATGTATATCCAGATTCTAATTCACAGTCACGAGATAGAGCCAAGGACTCGTGCACTTTCGAATCCCGTGAGCCTTGATTTTTCAGGTTTACGGTGTTTAATTTACTTTTCACAGGTACTAATGTTAACTGTTATTTTGGCTTTTAGCAGCACATATGTTTCAAAAGACAACTTGTTGTGTAGTAACGAATTCGAAAAGTAAGTTTTTTTCCTGGCTCATGGCT
The DNA here is from genome assembly GCA_026122405.2 of Zoanthus sansibaricus. NCBI lineage: Eukaryota > Metazoa > Cnidaria > Anthozoa > Zoantharia > Zoanthidae > Zoanthus > Zoanthus sansibaricus. The sequence goes on along the minus strand of JAPEIX020088607.1, from coordinate 1,407 downwards.
TAAATTGAGCAAGTGGCGCGCAAACTTGAAGCAGACCAAAACATATCTGTCCAGCTTGAACTATCTTGCTTAAATCTCAATCACGATTTTAAACGAAACAAACTAAGTCTAAGACAATCCGTGAAATGATCGATGTGAGAATGCAACTTCAATTTTGCGAGTAAGTATTTTTAACAAATGTCCTTTGAACTTTTAATTTGTAACTCAATCAATCCGTATGGCGTATTAAAGTTTACATGGTCATGTGCTGTTTGCCCAGCTCTGCTGGTCATGTGTTGACCTCCATAGTCAGGTATTCATTGAAAGGTGTGAGTTTGTTTTCAAATTTTGGCATGTCTTATGTTGAGGCAACCTTTTGTATCCTGTGATGTTAGGTAGGCAACACATGACTAAGAACTGAGCAGAAATTAAAAGTGTGCGATATTAAACTTTAATATTCAGTTAAATTTGTTATTTAAGTTGGCATACAAGCACACGAACAATAAGTCAACCACGACACATGCAATTTAAAAAATTACTAGCAGCAATTAAAACGTGAACTGCATGCATTAATGCACGCTTGATTCTAGCAGCCATTTTTAATCCCCCTGTAACTGGAGCAACATAATTAGAATAATATATCATTGCATAAATTACACTCGAAAAAAGAAAAAAAATACAAGTTTATTATTTTTTTCAGGAATAACATGAATTAATCATTTGTGTGTAAAGTATGAACCACTGTTAATAGTGACCCCCTTTCCCTCTATATAAGAGAATTAGATATAAATAACCTCCATGGTATGTCCTTGTTCGAACATAATGAAATATATATTTCATATTTTATTGTATTTTGCATAATTTTTTCATTCTGTATTTTTGTATCACGTTTCACATTCTTCATGATTGTATTTTTATCTTGGTTTTATATTTTTATATATTTTTTGCCTATATGTACTATTTTTAACAATCTTGTATTTACTGAAAAAGGCCGAAGGGCTGAAACGTTTAGAATAAAGTCGTCAAGGGACCAGCAAGCAGTTTGCAAATGTCCAATTTTTATTCTGACATTGACTTTAAATTAGTATTTGGACATGTGTTGTGTATTGTTTGATCCTGCTTGCTTGTGACGTGGTTGTTGGCATCCAATTACCTTACTAAACTACTGTATAATTATATTTATTAAATTTTCAACCTCAAATATTGCGCTTCTAGTTTTCTGATTGGTTCACTCAATCTCGGTTATCAGCTCATATACCGAATGACCATATATGGAAACTAACTGTGTACAGTATTGCCAAGCTGAAAAATGTCAAAATAAAATTTTGTTGTCATTTTCAAGTATCGAAGGGTTCGGAAAACTCATGAAATTTAATAAAACAATTATTCCATTCGCGCTTGTTGGATATGAGATGATTATAGCCAACT
>JAPEIX020088606.1:0-17356 GCA_026122405.2 Zoanthus sansibaricus | reverse complement strand
TTCAAAAGGAGAAAAATAATTCGAGTTGCTGGCAGCAATTTGATCCTGGGAAGGCTTCAAGTTCATTGAAGTTCATTCAAGAAGACCAACTCGATGAATGCCGAGTTTTCTCAGATGGTTTTCGTTGTTTGCTAATAAAGTAAACAAAATCCAGTGAGGTCCTCACAATATCCTTTTCAATGTTTTGACACACTATGCTAGCCTTATAATACAGGTTTCTTTCGAAATTTAACTGTAGAGTTAAAAAGGCTTCGAAACCAACAAACTACTTCGCAGCCGCGCAAGAAGTCAACAGTTCTAAACACGTGTCTCCAAAAAGACCGCTGATCCAATGCTATTTTTTTGCATTGTTTAGTTTAGTTTTTAAAACTGAAAACGCAAGGTTGGCGATGAAACAAAATTTTACTTTTTTGTTACTAAACTTGATAATCAATTATAGGATCGTGTATGGTGTAAATTTTACACTATACACTATGATCGTGCATGGTGTAAATTTTACACGATACACTATGCAGGCATCGTGTGTTCAGGCCAAACACACGATTGTTTGGATCGTGTGTTTACAAAAGTCATTTGAAATCTTTCGTATAACCACCTAAAATCCGATTTTATGAGAAGAATTGAAAAGGTAAGAGAAATGTGACTTCAGAAATGCAAAATTCTTGAGAACGCAATTTTATAGTTTAAGTTTTATATAAAAATGAAATGTTTTTAATAGTTTTTTGACTAATTAAAAACGAGCGTATATGACGAATTTTTCGAAAATTTCTTATCGTATATCAAGTTCACGACTTTTTTACTCCTTCGTTAAAGGCCGTAACACAGAATAAAAAAAATTACAAAAACTTCAGTTAAAACGCATTTTTATTTTATTTTCGTTTTTGATAAAATCATTTCTTTCATTAAAAAAAGTCGGATCGTGTGTCTTCAACTTGGGCCGATGTGACGCCATGTTTTTCGTATTTTAGTGACATTTTGCTTGATTTATCTCCTCTGTGATTACCTACCGCGGTATAACTAAGAATGGTCAAAGAACAAGTAATTGCCTTGCTATACATGAAAAATCTTTGTCTAATTTTAAAAAATTATGATTTTATGAGCGAAAGAAGTCGCGCGAAACCGCGAATTGGAAATGTACACCAGTTCCTTGCGCATAGCCACAACGAACAAGGTAAATGTAATCATGGTTTATTATTTACCATTACAGCATACCCACTTTTTATGAAGATTAATGGGTGGATGAGGATAATAGTCCATTATCTAACGGTCGCTGTTAATGCTTCATAAAGTTCCATCAGCCTAATACATACTATGGCAAAATATGCTATGCGGAAGAGATGATTGCCTGTTTAACAGTGACAGAGGGAATTGAAGATGACCTTTTGTGCTCCATCGGCTAACAGCAACTGCAAGAAAGGCACCCTTTAACAAGCAGTTCTCATTTTAGTTGTACTTTGTAGGGTATTGCAGGCAATTGCTTGGCTGCCATGACACATTTCAACTCTATCTTGTCTCATTTACTTCCTAATTGATTTCAGAAATACCGGTGTGATCCATGGAGTTTTAAGGAAACGAGACGCTTGCCCTTTAACAGGTCTGAGTGGAAAGAAGGAATTGCAAAGATTTGAGTATCTATCAAAATAATCATTGCATGCTTTATTTGGATCAGAATGAGAATATTAGACAAAAGGTCACAGAATTTGCTTATATTTTTATCACATTGAAATTTCGAGTGAAGGTGAGATTTGTATTGGTTTTGGGAAGATTTAAGTCAAAGTTAACAGAAAAAAAATAGGGAAATGATCAGATAAATCATTAATACTAAGTCCATAATTATGTGAAAAAACAGAATTTGTAAAGATATTATCAATTAACATTGCAGAGTGTGAAGTTAAACGTGTAAGTTTCGAGATAAGAGGAAACAATGAAAAGGAAAGAAAACAATCAAGAAATTCCTGAGTTGGCATGTGTTCACTATAGTAAAAAAGATCTAAATTAAAATCACCCATAATGTAACAACGCTTATTGTCCTTTGTTGCATGGGACACAATAGAGCTCAAAAGCTCGAGAAAATCTGAAGTTCGACTGTTTGGAGGACGATATAAAACACCTGCAATGGTATTTTTCCCCTGAGGGACAGATATTTCAATAAACAAAGATTCAATTACTTCTGAATTAGATAATATGTATCTTGTAAATAGATACCAACTCCACCGCCGGTTTTATCTTTTCGATGGTTGGAGATATAATTATAACCTTGAATATTGACTAAATCATAGGTGTAATCATTAAGCCAAGTCTCTGAAATACCAATCATAGAAAACAGTTTTGTTAATCGAGCAAGTAAAGGTTTAAGACTATCTAAGTGAGCATATAAACTGCGAGCGTTAATATGCATTAACGAAAAATCAATATTATTTTTTGATTGACCAGAAAATACAGAATTAACTTCATCTTCAATAAAATACTTAATTGGTGCAGACTTAAACAATATGTTGCGAACTGGGTCTCAATTATTATCATCATTAAAAGCAAAGCACTGATTTACTGAGAGAGGATTAAACAACAAGGTTTCAAATAAATCAATATCATAGTTAACTGGTCCATGAGAAAGTTCATAAGTAGCAAGTCTAAAGGAATTTTTGTCCAAATGGACAAAAGGTAGAACGTTAACTAGAGAATCTGACATAGTTTGAATAAGAGATCTGTTACTGACTTGAACTCAGATGAATACGATTACCACCTCCTTGATGATCATCGTACGCTGCCAGACCAGAAGTGAGATTTGATCTTGGAAATGTAATTAGTTTATCGTAGCGTAAAAATGCAATTTTCCCATCTCTACGAGCTTCTTGCAACTGTGGAACTAGTCGACGCTGTTTTTCAAGCACAGCTTCTGAGAAGTCTTCTCTCACGTAGATGTTAGACCCTTTGAGTTTCTTCTTGTTAGCCATGACAGCTTCGCGGGTTTTATAGTTAAAAAATTTGGCAACCACCATACGGAGCTTGGAAGAATCGGTTGAAACTCTCCTGCGGTCGATGCTATAGGCTCTTTCGATGCAGAAATCCTTAATCAGAAGCTTGTCTTTAAGGAATTGAGCAACTTTAACTTCAGTGTCACTCCATCATTCATTCCGTTGTTCCGAAATTTCATTGAAGCAGAAATTATTTCTGCGTGAACGATTTTCCAGGTAGTCAACTTTTCGATACAAATCATCAGTTTCATTTCTAAAATTCTCAATTTTGTTTCCAACATTACTTCTTTCAACAGCATCTGTAGTACGGAACTTGATGAATTTATCAACTTAACGTTGAGTGAATTCTAAACTGGTTTTAACTTAACATCTTCCAGTTCGCGAATGAACTGATCTAATCTGCTGTTTGTAGATTTCATAAATGAAGCAAAAAACGATTTCATGGTAGGTTCTTGGATTTGTAGAAGCTCTCTTATAATTTCTAGTGAAATATTGGCTGGTTCAGAAGATTTATCAGAAGATTTATCGGAGAACGATTCTGAACGTGTGTTCGCCATTATGCTCACATGCTAACCTATGCTCATATATTGTAGTTTGGTATACCTGATGTCACTCTAATTCAGCGTTTTGACTGCAAAGTATATACTAACTAGTTAGCTAAATTCTTAACAAGCCTAGTAGCCAACGGGGCCGGCGCTTATCTCCGGTTTCTGTAGTGTTAAGGGGATGAGAGTCTTTGACTCCCTGGATGGGACACTATTTTTGTTTTGGAGTAGTTATGTTCCATACACTGGAAATTTACTTCAATGTTCATGTTTTATTCAACTGACTAGCCTCGTATTTAAGTAGAAAAAGTGTTTACCAATGGGCATAATGGATACACTTAACTATTGTAGAGCTTAAGATGTTCCGTTATAACCACAAACTTAGTTAACACCTGCTTTCTATTTGTCAGTATCTTCCTGGTTAAAACCACTTAAGCCAAGAAGCTCCCCGACTTTGGGCAATAGTCAGGTACTTCTCTCCCATAATTGCGTTTACATAGCACAACTTCCTCTTCATTGACAATTACTATGTAGCCTCTTGTGCCATAGATTTTCTGCGCAAAATATATCACGTCTAACTTGCCCATATGGAGTACAGAAGTCTTTCAAGTTCCACATCTGTGCAAAAGAATAGAGCTCCTTTCTGATCACAGGAATGAAACAAATTTAAGATATTCGCAATGCACTGGATCACTATAATCAAGTACACCATGTATCTAAGGTCCTTAAAATAGTCCATCAACCATCCTCCACCAGATATGTGAGCTCAGATGAGTCTTTATCGTTCAGCAGCCTCAGAAAACTTTGCATTTCCCAAATAAAGCCGTTCTCACAGCTATTGCCCGTTCCAAACATTTTTGGTACACCCTTAATTTGTATTACTGCATCCAAAAAAAGGTCAAAATTACGGCTGGATTTTGTTTGTGTTGTCAACTCAAGGCAAAGCAGCCTTCTGGAAAACCAATCCATACATTTGTGAACACTAATGCCATAAATCTTTCATTTATCCCAGCGGTCAATGTGCCACAAAATATCTGGAACTGGTGTACTATATATACATCTTTTTTAACCTGTAGCACTTACGAAAAGGCCGTACACCTTCAGAATCAATTACTCTCATTGCCTTCATTGCACTGTCTCGTCTGACAGAGAACTTGTGTTTAACTTAAGGTGCAACTGTTCTTCAACTCGAAGTCGACAATGATTGCTACATTGTCATGTAATGGCAATTCTATGTTCCCTCTCAACCTTTTTAACCCAAGCCGTTTGAGACAATATTCGGATACTAAATTGTGAATGGAAGCCAGCAGACCCGATATCTCAGCGTTGCTGAAAAACAAATAATTTTTGTTCAGAATATTAGCTCCCCAATTTCGGCTTACTGATGAAGTACAGTTTGGTGAAACAGCAACGAAATCAGTCACTAGAAACTAAAAAAAAGATCGAAAGAAGCACTATTTTCATCTTACAGAAGACAGAAAGCGACAGAAACTGCTGTTTGATGTTTAAAGTTCGAAGTTTAAGTTTGTATTTGAATTTTCGTTCAATAGAAATCCATCTCCAAAGTTTGAAGCCCTCTTTGACCATCATAGAAAGGCTATTAGCAATAACCGCGTGAAGGTGACCTACAAATTTAAAGTGGTTGAAAAAAATGTGTCTTGGCAGGACTAAAGGATTAAAGAGCAATGCTAGGGTGCTTTAAAGGTATTAAAAAACTCACCTTCATACATCTTTTTTATATCTTTCACACGTTTTATTTGGTAGTGTAAACACCATTTTATACATGTTTTCCTTTTATAAACGATTAAGTATGTTTCTCTGATTGTCTCACAATTCTTTTCGTTTAAATGACCGTGTGCATTCTGATTGGTATTTAGGAAAAGTTAGAGGCTATCCAAATCAGACTACACTCAAACAAAATCAACAGGGATAGCGAAATCGAAATACTTCATGCTTGGATGAAGACGGAAAAACAGAAAATGAACCAATCACAAAGCGGGTAGATCAGCGAATCAGGGAACTATTAGACCGACCAATAATGGCACTGACCAAGAAACGCAAAAATATATATATAACAAGCACTTCTCGTAGTCTACCCTATCACCTTATGAAGATCTAATTGTTTATAGTGATTCCAGTGATGGATTACATTTTAAATATTATTTTCCTTTTATAAGTCCGATATTTCATCTTTACTCAGACAAAAAATTAATGTCTGAAGTGCCTGTTGTTCCAATTTTCAACGGTGCTAATAGAATTTAACAACTTTTTCTTCGAATTCATCCACGTAATATATGATAATATTTTGATTTTCAATAACACGATCATCACTGTTTTTATATCAAGATAATTAAATAAAAAAAACTCACCATGCCAGAAAGAGCTCCTGATAAAAATGTTACACTAAATGTTGGTTCAGAAAACAAGGCTTTCAGGTTTTCATAGCCATACCAATAGATTGCTGAACAAAAAGAAAAAAAGATAAATAAAATGTCAACGATTTCCTTGTTTCTGGCATTTCAAATATCATTTTCCAGTTCAGAAACTGCGAGCTGTGACTACTAGTATATGGGGCAATTTTTCGTGCAAATTGACTTGCATTGCCATTGTGAGACAAGTTACAATGCTGGCTTTTATACACCACAGTACCTCATGCAACTTGAAATTTGTAATCAAAAGCCTAACAAAAACTAATTTACTTTGGAAGCGATATCTGCAACTTGTTTCACAACTATTTTATTTTAGGAATTGCACAGGATGTTGCATTAGCTTTTCTTCAAACAAAGTTGCAAAACAATTTGCATGCAAAATTGCTTCGTGTAATATCAGATTTAAAGAGTTTTGGTTTCAAAAGACTTACAACTGCTCTATTTCAGTAAGGGAAAAATTTCAATATTATTTTATTCAATCAACATCAACCAGTAATGAAGCTAAAGAATTTCTGAAAATTGTAGAATTAAGAGGAAAACCCTATATTCTTTATATTTGTTTTTCAGTTAGCCTTATATATGGTCCTTTTTATTACATCACCATCAAGCCTGGCATTAGAACATAAAACATTTTGACTGGTAACTCCAGTGTTCTCCAGTGGAATGAAAATATTAAAACTTGATACTTTGATGCACAAAACAGTGAATTATGACTTAGCGTTGTCTTTATAACAGAAGCATTTATATACTATGGCCTGGATTGAGATATGATCGTTTCAGCGTATTTGTCCCAAATGGAGTACCACACTTTGAGAAACAGCTTTTGTGGTATGCATGTTCAGTTGTGAGGATCGTAGCATTATATGATTATGTCCGTGGGTCCGTTGTACTATTTTTGAAATAAATTTCTGTTGTTAAAATTTCTGGTCACTCCTCGACGTTCACTTAGCCTTATTTTTAATCCTCTATAGGTTTGACTGTAATAGACCCAAGCGCAGGAGACAATGTCTCAAGTTTTGTCCTTTTGAAACCAATCTTTTGGACGGGGAAATAACTTTCCGATTATGGACACGGGTTTGAATGAAATGCAAATTATTTTCCTTCTCAGAACTCTTACTATTTTATCTGACACATCTTGAATACATGGAATGGCGACCCAATTGTTTGAAATGCTTTGGGACTGTGTGATGTGCTGTTCCTGGTCTTGTGGAGTTTGTATATTTGTTCTCAAGTTTTGATCTGGGTTTTCTGCATTTTTGATAAATGAAGGCGGGTAATTGTCATACTTGTGTGGCATGTTTGTTTTTAACAGTGTTTCTTATCTCAAGATGGGACCAAATCTGCATGATCTAAGAGTGCATTCACTACTGACTTATTGTGCTGTAACAGATGGTGCGAGCTGTAATCGAGATTCTTCTCCATATCTATGGGCTTACGGTACACTAATACTTGGATTTGACTGCAAGCTCTAATGATTTAGGCGTCCAGAAACGGTGAAGAGTTGACTTCTTCTGTGGCTAGCGTGAATTTGATGTGGGGATTAATCGAATTAAAATGGTAATGAAATTCCCGCATACAATTACGTTTCAGGCAGCTATGGCTGTCATTGAAATATCGGTACCACCATTTTGAAGGTTTGGGTGCAGTCATGACAGCTGTTTCCTCGACATCTTTCACGACCAAGTTGACCAGGAAAAGAGTTTGCATATCATTCAAATCGGAAAGTTATTCCCTGCCTGAAAGATACAATTCAAAAGGATAAAACTAGAGACATCGTCTACAAAATTCAATGTGACAGCAGCTTGGGTCTAATACAGTCAAACTGATAGAGCAATAAAAACAATTGAACATCGAGGAGCGACCAGAAATTTTAACAAACATTAAAAAATAGTACAACACACCCACAGAGAAAATCACATTATGGATTTTTTAAGAATGCTAAGAACGTTACAACTGAACATGCATGCATACCACAAAAGACTGTTTCTCAAAGCGTTGTATTCCATTGGGGACAAAAAGGTGGGAAAAATCATATTTCAATCCCGGCCATACATATAAATGCCTTTGTTATGAAGACAATGCTAAGTTATTATAATTCACTGCTTTTTGCTTTTAATGGAGGTATCGATTTCTTTTATTTTCATTCCACTAAAAAATACGGAGTTATCGGTCAAAACGTAAGGTACTATGACGAAAATTGCAACTTTCCTATCGACACCATTTTAAGACATAAACAAGCAGTCGGCATGAGAAGAAAAATAATGTTTACTATTTTCAAATATCATTTTAAGTTCCATAGATATTCAAGGTTTTAAAATATGCCAATTAGCTCAGTGATGACGTCATACACTCAATTAAATTTTGATCATATATCATATATCATACAGCCCTAATGTATCAGAAATGATTCATTCTTTGCAGTAAGATTCAACTAAATGTGCTTCGCATATACACTCCCCAATAATAAAGGCATTTCTTACCACCTTTGGCATTTCATTTTGACATTTGCGAATGGAGCCTCAGATGCATGATCTAGCAAGCATATACCTATGTTAGCTTAATTTTTATGGCCGTAGGTTTTTTTTGTAGAACTATCAACCTAAAAAGTTTCAATGGTCTATGCTGCAAATTGACCAAGATAGCTCTATATACTCGATACAACATTGGGTTGACTGTATGACTCATCGAGCTTCTCCTTTGCATATCTAACATATTTTTCAAACGGAAATCTCTCTGACTACAAATGTGCCTGATGACAAGTATCAAATTTTTACAACTGCCATTAGAAATACTAATGAAGGTATTATTCAAGTTTTTACACCTGAGAATGGTACATCTCGAAACAATGAGGGTCCCAGACCCTGCCACAGGGACAAAATTCCATTCTGTTCAACTGCTCCTCTCACTGCATTTACTAACTCTGTCAGAACAAAATGAACTGTGTAAGACGAAGTATGAGTGGAAAGCTGTTGCATTATAGTAGTTTCAAAAAAATATATAATTTTAAAAATATATGTTCTATATGGGTACATAAATAACTGTTATAACACCATTAACATGCTTTACCTTTATAGCCATGACCTCTTTTTGACATAACTTTGGTCCTAACAAGCTCCAAAGGAGAAATGACTGAAACAGCTGCAGCTAAAAGAAATGACTAATATAAAAAAGACTAATCACACTTAGTATGGTTTGAAGAAAAATATCAAGAGTTATTTATCTTACTAAGTATTTACTCTACATCCCACTGCTGCCACAAAGCTTTTTCGTGGCTGTATATAATAACATAGATAATTATTACTATTTTATTACTATTTTAATATTATAATTATTATTACTATTTTATTAATATTAATTGGGGTTGAAAATCAATTGGGACAGTGTCCTGTTTTCTTGTTCAGTTGCTGTTATTTTGTATACGTGCAACAAATTCAATAAAGTTAAAGTTACTAAAAAAAACTAATGCTAAAAATTACACTTTGATGTCCCTGACACTATTATCAAAGGGCCAGAAGTCAGCAGACACGGCGAGAGAACAGCTGAAATCTTTGAGCACGAAATCGAACATCAACCTACTTCCGGTATACAAGAGCCAAAAACTTCGGGAGGAAGTCAAGTTAAGAGAACCAAAACCACAACTTATCAGTCAACAGAATGTCATTTATTTATTCAAGTTTGGTTTTTGTGATGCAGACTATGTCGCATACACAACAAGGCATCTTCACCAGCGGATAGTTAAACATCATAGTTCGAACACTGGCAAACTCCTCAAGATCAAGTATGGCTTCCATGACATTCCAACTCTAAGAAACAATTTCACCATCCTAAAAAAGTAATCTGGAAAATTGGACTGCTTTATTCATGAGATGCTGTTAATTCAAGCAAGACGGCCAAATTTAAACAGGCAATCTGACTCTGTTCATGCAAAAGTTTTTTTTTGACAGTACCCCAGCCCTGGAAACACTGCTCTCTTTTCACTTTACATATCAATTATATTTTTCTTTGTTATTTCTTTGTTGTATTTTTTACTGTACTTTATATTATTATATTATTTATTACGAAATGATTTACTGTATTAGAAAATTGAACTGGATGAAAGCACTGCCACAAGTGAAAGTCTTTAGAAATTATGCTAATTATGATCTGGTCAAGTTCAGTGACAAGCTCAAAGGAGTTCATTGGAACTGTGAACAAGATCCCTCTGGGACTAATGAAGAGCAGACCACTTGTGTTGACGAGTTATGGACTGATTTTGAGAGTAAATTCCTCAAGGTGGCAAACCGTCACGCCCCGCACATTCAGAAAAAAGTTCGATTTGTGGCTTAGACAATTGTCCATAGTGGACTGGCGCCACAAAGAAAAACATTCGCCAATGCGACTATCTTTTGAAGAAGGCGCGAAAAACCTTTCATGATGAAGACTGGCTTGCTTATAAATTGATGCGAAATCGCGTGACAAACTCTATTAAGAAGGCTAAACAAACTTACAGCAAGAAGCTAATTAAGAATCACCAAGGAGATGCCAGAGCATTCTGAAGGACAATGAAATCAATCCTCCCTGGGAAAAAGAAGCCAAGTCCATCAAACACCATGGATATTGAAGGCTAGCTTTGCAGCAACGAAAATAAAATTGCAAACAGTTTCAATCTGTTTTTTGCAACTACCGTATCACGCATGAAGCATGCTGTTCGAGTTGAAAGCTCTAGAAATAGACATGGTACTGGTCATGGAGCAAATCGATCGCTCCCGAGCTTTAAATTTGAAAAGGTGAGCGAAACACTTGTACTTAAAACTATTAAGCAGCTGAAATCAGGCAAGCCAAGTGGACTTGATAATATTTCTTCACCCCAGCTGAAAGACTCTGCTGAAGTCATTGCCAAGCCCCTTACCGCATAATTAACGTATCTTTATCACAGAGAGCTGTACCACGAGCTTGGAAGTTCGCTAATGTTATCATCCTTTTCAAAAAGGGTGTAGCTACAGAGATGGATAACTATAGTCCTATTTCTGTGTTATCAGTAGTATCAAAATTACTTGAGAAGGCAGTCCATCATCAGCTATATCACTTCCAAAGCGAATACAAGCTTTTGAGTCCCTTCCAGTGTGGCTTCAGGAAAAACTACTCAACTGAGCCAGCTGCTATAGCATTTTCGGACTGTGCTCGAAGTGGTATGGACTAAAGTCAACTTACAGGGGCTGTCTTTATTGATCTTTGGAAGGCGTTTGACTCTGTGGACCATGACTTACTGATTAACAAGCTTGAGACTTATGGTCTGTCGGACAATGAATTAAGCTCGTTTTGTGGCTATCTCTTGGAATGAAGAAAAGTTGTCAGTGTTGGTAAAGAGCTGTCAGTTCCTTGTCATACTACTTCAGGAGTCCCACAAGGATCCACACTGGGCCCTTTAGTGCTATTTATTAACGACCTTCCTGCACCCCTTGTCAAGTTCAAAGTGTTGATGTATGCCGAAGACACTGTCATTTACTTCACTGCCACGCATGCCGAAGAAATTGGCAACACGGTGACAAACAAACTGGCCATTGTCAACAATTGGTTACTTAACAACAGTCTTTTCCCACATCAAAGGAAAAACTGAATCTGTCCTTTTCGGAACAGATGCAAGACTTTCATCAGCCAATTTTTCAGTCTCCATCAATGGATTCGGCTTAAATCGTGTTGCCGAATATAAGTACTTGGGTGTTGTTATTGACGAATGCCTTACATGGAAAGCTTATTTCAAGTACTTGGTAGGAAAAGCAGGAAAGCGGATAGGCATGCTTGGTCGCACCAGAAAGAACTTAAGTATAGAAACTGCAAAAAAAGTTTATAAGACTTTCATATTACCTATTATAGATTATTGTGATACGGTATGGAACTGCTGTGGCGCTGTAAACTCAAACAAAATAGAAAAACTCCAGAGACGCGAGGACAAGAATTGTCATGAAATCAAAGAGTAGTGATAAGTCATTAGACTATTTGAAGTATGAAAATTTATCTGACAGACGAGAGAAGCATGTTCTAGCATTGGTTAAGAAAGTACTTAAGAACAAGCGCCCGCAATTTTTTGAAATTGTTTTAAATTCAACAAAGATTGTATTAATTGGTTCACAAGGCAGAGTAACCAAATAAGACTGCCAAAAATCAAGTTGGAATCAACAAAGAAGGCTTTTTATTACCATGCTGGCGCGCTTTATAATCAACACTTGTAGATAAGACATAGGATTTTTATAACATTGTCATATTAGTTTTTTTAGGGCTTCCGTTGATAAGAGTAATTTCATTCGTAAAATTACTGAAGGAATTACCCAGGATAAATAAAAGTATCTTCTTCTTATTATCATTCATAAACTGAACATTTTACTTTACTTTGATCATGGTGTAAGCGACATCGAAACATCAGCTTTAGCGTTAGGTTTTTTAGTAAAATGCAATTGCAAAGTCGTTTTGATTAATATCTACACTACAATTGATCAAACAAGGCCAAATAGAAAAACGTGTGCTTCCAGTTACCGATCGTTCCTAATTTTTGGTCACCGAGCCTAATTATGTTTTTGTTGTTTTTGGTTTTTTACATTTGATTATTTTTGCATTAAAAACTTTCAGATTCAATTCTTTATTTTTATTCTAATTTATAGACTAATTTTGTAATTTATAAACTAGTTTTGTTTTTAAGACTAATAAAAGTAGTTTTTGTAACGTTTGCTGCCCCGTAATGTACACGTACGTTCACATCTATGAGTTCAGAATTGTTTTGTCTTAGAAATGTAAATTTACCAGTTCTGTTGTTAAAAAAGCAGTTAAGGTAAAATAAAATAATATCAGAAAAACAAAAAATAATCCCACCTACCTACCCTAAGTTTTAGAGAAATGCAATAGGAAACACAGATATTTTTTACTTATTTTTTACTAAAAACAATATTCTTTCCAAACACAATAAAAGTTATTAATAACAAAAAAACTGTCATCGCGATACCAGGATTCGTTTACTATAAGATATAGAGCTTTTCTTTCATCAATTAATGATCTTAGTGGCTTTCCAGTTTCTCTAGTGCAGTGTCATCACAAGTTATTATAGCTCGTAACAAAACCTGATACAGTAGTTACTCATTACATTAACATACAAAGGATAAAAATTTGAGGTAACTTAGACAAAAAACATAATACAAATATTAAACCTTGGCAAAGCTGGGGACAGCTAACAGCCAACAGTGTAAAACTGTATAGAGTGTACACTTGAATGACGGTATTATGGTGATAATTATTCATATAATTTAATAAAAGGAATTCTAACAAACCATATGTAAACTTCAATAGAAGAAACTTTTAATCTTACTACAACGACTTTTTTTGTTAATTCTTAACAATTTTGTTGCATAATAAAGGAATGCTTTCACTTACTTCTACCAGTAATGCCAGCAAGGAGTGGAGACCAAACATTGATTTCTCCCTCTTTGAACCCAAATGCAAGTTTAAGATGATCGTATAGGGTGTAGTAAATTACTGTTGTTGGCACTGCCATCACTCTGACGAGTAAAACAGCAATAATGACAATACTACTACTACTACAACTACTACTACAAAAAACAACAACAACTACTGCTACTACTACTACTACTACGACTAAGTACTACTATTACTACTACTACTAATACACTACTACTGCTACTATTGAATTCACTTCTTCCAAAGGAATGCACTTTAGTTTCACCATCGTTCACCAAAGAATATATAAATATATATCTAGCAAGACAACAGGAAAGGGATCTCATTGGTTAAAGAGTAGAGGTAGCTAGAGTAAATTAAACTATTATTTCTGCTAAGAGAAAACCCGGGGGTTTTGGGAATGGCATACAGGGACAAGTCATATGAAGGATGCTTACGTGACAGTGATTACCATTCTTCAACTAATTTTCTGAAATGTGATTTAACCCATGAAAACACAAAAAATATGTTATTTTGTGGGTAATTCTGGTCATTTGCTGGTCCCTGAGCTCATCATTAAGGGCGAAGAAGGTTTAAGCCTTGTCAATTTCGAAGAACTGTTTATTGGCACTGTGAATGGACAAAAACAAAAGAAGCCACACATTTGTCGAAAAGAGCAGGGTAGTGATCCTGGTGTTGTGGTCTGTCTTCATCACTAGTACTGAGAGCATTTACGGTTATCAATATATGTGAGCCGCTGTTGCGGACTATCTAAGACCCTCAACTGTTGAGAACTGTACTTATTTCTGATGCGCATTTGATCATATCATATTCAGTGATGAAATTAACACTATTTTTAGACGCTCGCGATCATATTTCCAAAATAAAATAATGAAACGGCAAAACGTGTTTTGTATTAATGCACTTAATCGCCCAGCTATTTGATGTATCGTATAAGAGCTATACAATCACTCTCGGAAACCAAAAACAATCCGGAATCTTGATTTTGGTACTTAGACGTTAGATAAGAGTAAAACAGTTATTTGATGCAAGGTGGAACATTCATTATTGTCTACATTTTTTCAACACCTAAAATCCTGAAAATACCTAAGAACTAACATGATGTTTGTCTCCTAAAAGTGTGCAAGGAGTTTAGATTGCAAAAAAAAGTTTTTAAGTTCACCTAGTAATGTTTGTAATGCTAGTAACTTAATTTAACAACCCCACCACACACACCCCCTTTACCCTTGCTGTGTTACCAAAGTTACAACAGACTCAAATAATGTTGAACTTGTTTAATTTCTTGGACAATTTCTGCTATTTGGGTAATAGTGGTGGGTAAAGTGAACTGGCTGTGACAACGAGAGGTCTGGGTTCGAAGGCATTTAATACTACGTCATCTATGTTGTGTGAAAAAAGGTACACTTGGAATCTTAACGGAAGAATCTACAGGACATGTGTAAGACCTGTCATGACACACTGATCAGAAACATGAGTGGTGAGTTCAGTTGAAGAAGCTATTTTGAGAAGAAAGGAAAGACGTATGGTTAGAAAGATGTGTGGTGCGAATTTGGCTGATAGAATAAACACAAGAGTTGATGAAAAAATTAGAACTGAGGAATACAGTTGTTGAGAGTGTTAAGCTAGGAAGTTTGAAATTGTTGGGTATTGAGAAAGGGTGATGACAAGTGTGTGAAACTGGCATGGAATTTTGAGATAGAATGCAGAAGAGGTAGAGGAAGACCGGAGTTGAGTTGGAAAAGAATGATGGAGAAGGAGTGTCATAAAGTTGGTGTGAGCTTTGCAATTGTGGATGAAAAAGACCAAGTGATGTTGAAAAGTTGCACCAAGCCACGGAAGGAAAGTTCGTTACCCCTTGAAAAACAGAAAAATCTTCTGACTTAAATGTAATGATGATGAATGATAAGACACTGACTTTTTGAAATAAATTGTAAGCATGTTTTACCCTTTATTGTTATTCTTAAAAACTTAATTTACTGTACATTGTATAAAGAAACATATCTCACAGGGTTGGAGGCAATCCTCGCCAGAGAGTAGAAATACCTTCATATTGAGGAATTTTGATCAGAGCATCCTACAAGGGAAAAAATGTTACTTTAGCATATTTTTTATGATAATAATGCCTGCCAGAGAACTAACTGGAAAAACCTTATTTTATAGATTAAGATTTGTAATGATTCAAAGGACCGATTTTTCAAAATTTCTCCTTTAATTTACAGGTTAATTACAGGAAACCTTTAAAAAAATGTTAGAAGTTACTCTGGCAAAATAATTCGCATTTTATAAAGTTTTTCATTATCATGCATATTATTGTCCCTGTTTCGACAATAATCACTAATCCTCAAAAGGAGAAATGATAAAAGATTAAACACAGCAAAGAACTAAATAGAAAAAGTTACACTTTTATAAGTTTTTGAGGCTGGCAAAGAATACATTAAACCTATTATGGGAAATATGCATACCGAGGTACTGTATGATTGTTGGAAATATAAACTACAACACACTTTGTGTTTATTGCATCAAAACGCTCCACTTTTTTCAAAGTATCAAGTTTAAATAGCCACGTAAATTCATTCTAAAATCTCGGTTTCTTTGACACTGATGAAAGCGTCTTTAAAACAAGCTAAATGCCCTTCTCATACTTATTTGTTACAGCCAGCCTACAGGCAAAAGTTTTCATTGTACATTTTACGTTGAATGAATTCTTTCATCCTGTGCAAACTGACGTGTAATAAACTTTTATAGCAGTGTTTTTGGAGTAAATCTTTTTGTTTCCTGTACCTAAGTCATGTTTTGTCATTTATTTTCAGCAGCCCTTAATTAGGTCTGTTCAGATACATGTATCTATATGGACCCCACAATGTTTTAAAACATTCAATTATTTGAATAAAACATGTTACAGCCTGCTTGTCGCTTACATTTAAACAATATAACAATCTTTGTTTAAATTTTCACCTTATCCCCAAAAAGTTTTCTCACCCTGAGCAAAACGACGCGTAATAAATGACTAGGGCAGTGTTGAGGAATTGAATTTTTCTTTCTGTATGTTAGAACTCCCAGAATGTTTTAAACGTAGATTTGTTTGAATAAAACTTGATGCACCTTTGGTTTACAAAACTTTTTATTAGTGTTCATTTACAAAGAATGGGTAGATGGTGGTCAGTGTACTTTAGTTTTATGTTTATATTGGTGGATGCAGACAGTTGAGAGATAAAAAAAAAGCATTGAGAAAGATAAAACAAAGGCAGTCATACAACAAACCCCTTGAAACTAATTTTTATAGAACTAATATTCCTTCATGTGAAGTTCCATGTTAAAAATGGCTGCCTGTAAGAATCGAGGATCGCCCGTCAATGACTACTTGGCGAATCGCTCATATTTTGCTCAAAGATACCCTTTGGTAAACTATTTTCAAAAATCAAATTTAAAACTTCCATTGAATTTTAATGTTTTAGAAATTTGCGAAAATGTCAAAATGCGAGGAATGTTTGTATTTCATTCTGACAATTGTCCAAATTTTACTGCGGAAACCAAGCAACAGTGAATTATTAAAATTGATTCAATTGACACCACACTTAATACGACATGAGAACAATATGGATATTTTTTTTCATTCATGCAGAAATTGTTTCTGCATGAATGAGTTTCTAAGCTCTGCAAAGAACATCCTCAAAGCCTGCATAAGAAGGCGGCAGAAAATGGGTGATGTTTAAACTTTTTTACTTCATATTCTTCAAATACTGCTTTTGTTCATTTTCTGTGTAAAGTTTGATGCTCGAACTCGTAACGATTCCGTCTGAAAATATTAGAAATGTTTGTAACCTGAGAGAGCAAAATAACACAAAGTTTGTAAACAAACAATAAGCTATTAACATGTATAAGGACGATAAGCTAAATCCTTTACGAGCCTAGTGGCCCATGGAGCCGGCGCTTATCTCCGGTTTCTGTAGTGTTAAGCGGATGA
>JAPEIX020088570.1:0-10571 GCA_026122405.2 Zoanthus sansibaricus | reverse complement strand
AATAATAATAATAATAATAATAATAATAATAATAATAACAACTTTATTTAGGTGTCAAGTCTTATTTAGCCACCCAAAGGCCTACTAATTGGGGACACCATCTTCACCACTCAAAGTTGGAAGGAGACCTTCCGTAAAGCGGATCTAGATCGAAACTCGATCCAATGTCGTGTAACAGATCGCACTACAAATTTGCTACTTATACTATGATTATTATTTATGGAAAAACCAACAAGTATTACGACCTGAAAGAAGAGCATAAAAAAGCAACAACAAAAAGCCTACTAAAGGGTAACAAAAGCACAAAAACAAAACAAACTTAGTTTATATGAGAATATTTTGGGAAAATCTGGTTATTGTTCCTATGGTAACAGGTTTCAGTCATACGATTAGGGACCGCGCATAATTTGTGGGTTGGGACCGAAGTGAAATAGGTTAAAAAAAATCTTTTTTTCTGAACCATTCGCCCTTCCCCCAAATCTCATCATGTTTTTTTTGGTTTTACAATTTCTTAAGAAAGGGAAGGAAGGAATTCAGTTAAAACCTTCGTAACTAATGTATCAGAGATTGACAATTTTGCAAAAAAAATAATTACAGTTTAAGGTTGAGTTACTAAAAAATTAGCCGTCTTCTATTTCGCTTTGGTTGGGACAAAAAAAGATTGTGTTCTCCGAGTCTGCGCACCTGAACCAGCTTTCTTAGCCAGAATTCGAAGATCGATTGTGTGTGCCCTTAAAAGGCAGAGTTATCCTCAGGAGTAGCCGTTTCTATAGTTTTCAGAAGAAGCTTAACCGAACCTGAGAAAAAAATATTTTATATTTTCCTGCTGACTGTGGATATTTCACCACCAATGTTTATACTCATGTGCACAGTTGCTGAAAAGTCCATTGGTGATTGTTTAAGCCGGTTTCCATATAATCGCTGAAATCACTAGGATCGCTGAAAAATTGGTGAGCGATCCCAGCGATTATATGGAAACCAAACTTCAGCGATCTGAACGATCCCAGTGATCACGATCGCCGGGATACAACAAAGTTCTATCTCAGCGATCGTAGCGATCGTAGCGATCGAGAGTCATAAAAAAAAATTAAATGGAAACCAGTTGCAGCGACCTCAGCGATCCCAGGGATCGAAAGTTAAATGTTAACTCAGTGGTTAAGCATCATGTCTCAGGCGCGAGAATTGCGTGATTGTCTTATCTTTCTTGTGATTCTCAAAATAACTTCAAGCATTCAATCGACAATTTTTTTATTCTAGTTAAAATGGCTTTGGAACATATTTCATCTGCTGGTGTTGGTGATTTTACGGAGAAAGTTCAAAAGTATGACTGTTTATATGACAAATTTAGTAAAGATTACAAAAACAAGTGAGACGAAAAACAAGTAAAAGAAAGTGGCGGACAAGTTTGACATGAGTCTGGAAGAAGCTGAAAAAAAGTTAAAAAATATCCGCACTGCCTCTGGTCGGTATTTAAAGAGAAGTCGATACCGTCGGGCTCTGGTAGCGATCCTGTGCCTGTCCCAAGAGAATCTGAAAACCTCGACTGGCTGGCAGGTTTTTTCGACGTATTTTTCCTTCTCAGCGATTACAATGATCATATGGAAACCATTTGATCGTTACGATCGCTGGGATCGCTCACCAATTTTTTAGCGATCCTGACGATCCCAGCGATTATATGGAAACCGGGCTTTACTATCTGTTTCATTAGCATACAAACTAAGGTAGTTTTAGGTAGCGAATGATCACAGATAAACATGGTTTTAGTCCAAAGCTTGAGAAAGCTTGTCAAGCTAAGAAAAAGATGAAGTTTTTGACTCTATGCAAGCCGCGTTTAAAAAGACATAGCGGTTCTAAAATGCTCATAACAGCTAAGGAGCAAAAGCGTTAATGAGCCATACATTCTCTGTAAAACGGCCATTATATCACAGGAACAAGGTTTCGTTTATCGCTCATATTTTCAGAAAAATCATCTTTTTACAAAACATTTAATAGAGTAAGGACGTACTCCTCTAAAGCTCTAATTTTACTGGTTCTCGTTAACACGGAGTTCCATTGAATGGTTGGGTAAGGTTTATTGTTTATTGTGATTCTTTTGTGTTGTTACCCAATTAAAAAAGACTTTCTAAACTACTACGTACCGACCCCATTCAATATACAGAGCTTCAGTTTTTGTAATCTTATTAGAAACTGGCGCACTCATGCTAATGAAGGCAAAAATGTAAGCAAATACCCACCTAGTTGAATAAATTCTTCAGCTTGGAACTATAGAAGAAATGTTCGTGTTGACAAAAGCTTATTTTTCTCAGAAAAAAAAAACTTCTGAAGTTCTGAATCCCTAACGGGAATTGAACCCATGGCCTTCTGATTACCGGTAAGACGCTCTACCCACTGAGCTACAGGAACTCACGTAGGGAACGAGTCACTTAACTTTGTTCTTATAGTTGGAATATCGGGTAAATGTCCTGCTTAACTGCTGGCTCAATGTATCCCGTATACATTAATAAATTATAGTATAGTTGTATAAATATCTTCAGCTTGGAAGTAATTATAGAAGAAATGTTTGTGTTGACACAAGCTTCTTTTTCTCACAAGAAAAACTTTTGAGTTCCTAAAGGGAATCGAATCCTTGACCTTTTGATTACCGGTCAGACGCTTTACCCACTGAGCTACAGGAACTCAGGTAGGGAACGGATCACTTAACTTGGTTCTTATAGATGGAATATCGGGTATATGTTCTGCTAACTGCTGGCTCAATATATCTATACGTTAATAAATGATTCCCGTTAGGGACTCAAAAGGTTTTTCTTCTGAGAAAAATATTCTTGAACAGGAAAAATCATATGTTGAAGTCTCCAATGGCATCCAACTACTTTCTAAGCCTAATCATCCACTTATTTCATCTGATAGCAACCGAACATAATTTTCATACTTTTTTTTCTTAGTAATTGTTTTCAAGACCTCTTTCAAATTTCGATGTATAATGTTTATACTTATGTCTATATTGTGTTATTTATAACCTATTACTTAGTATAATTGTAGAGGCAATGTCATATAATAATTTCATTTCAAATCTAAATCATTGTCCTGCCTAGATTAGCCTCAAGCTATTTGAATAAACTTGAACTTGAACTTGAAAAATAACCTTGTGTCAACACGAACATTTTTTTTAGAAATACCCACCTATTCTGACTAGAAAGAAATTCCAGTAATGGGGATAGAAGGCAAAAATACCTGAGCAATTTTGGTTTTCTTCTGTGCAAAAGTGAACTGTTGAAGGATTTTAGCTCCCGATTGATCACTAAATTGCTCGTGGAAAGGATGAACAAGCTGTACTGACTCACCAAAACTAAAAAAAAAAAAAGAAACAGAAAATGTGATAAGCAAATATCTATGTTCTGCAAAAGAAACCATCATTAGGAGCAGTTTGGCCATTTAAAAAAAAATCCCGGTTTATCATCAAAATTTTCTCAAAATTCAGCGACGGAGGGCGCTTTTTTTTTAGGGTTAATGGTTTTGCGGACTGATGAGTTAGTTCGGGAATACATCTGCACCACCAATTACCAAACTAAGTTGGACAAAGTGACATTTCTAAGGTGGAAATTGAGTGGTTAAACGAGTGTGACACAAATGCATAGAAAAGGGAATCAAGTGTCGTAATATGCTGCCGGCCGAATGGTTTGTCACTCTAACAGTTAAAACTGTTATGAAACATGGAAAATTTTTCTCGACTTTTTCGTCATATATTTTTTTCATTAATTAAATTTAAAAAGTTAATGCGCTGGTAAAAATCAGTGCACGCGCTGATCATAAACCGCGATTTTTTTTAAGTGGCCTTAATTGCAGTTGCTTTAACTGTATCCTGTAAGATTGTACAACTTCAAAAACTTTGAACAGCGCAAAAAAAACAGTTAGGCTTTGTGTGGCATTGCGGTCCGCGTTTTTTCGGGGGAAATCATTTCCTGAACTCGCTTAGTACTACCCTTGACTGTACATGAATGGTAACCAAGCCTTAGATTAAGTCTTACTGGCTCGCATAGCCATGCTTGTTTTAAAAATAAAATTAATACTCACACACAGCAAAAACAACG
Source organism: Zoanthus sansibaricus (assembly GCA_026122405.2). Taxonomy (NCBI): domain Eukaryota; kingdom Metazoa; phylum Cnidaria; class Anthozoa; order Zoantharia; family Zoanthidae; genus Zoanthus; species Zoanthus sansibaricus. The sequence goes on along the minus strand of JAPEIX020088570.1, from coordinate 6,483 downwards.
CAACATAATGCAGGCAATGCGTTCAGTTGCATATTGTCAAGGGGACCAAAACATGCGATATTGCAGGTATCTAAAAAGGTGTAGATCAGTACATATTGCGATATCGCGTGATCAATCATTTCAAAACTATACGTTTATGTGACGATAGGTTTCATTCTTACAGGAAAAGATGTGACAGAGAGAGTGCACAATCATAGTTTTAGTATGTCGATCGACATTAATAAATAATAATAAATACTTTATTTAACGTCAATTGCGAAGGAAGTGGTTGCCCATTCTTCCTAGCAAGACGGCTAATATTTAACCGCTCGACGGCTCAGATCTTGGCGTGAAAGTCGAATTTGCCGCAGAAAAACCGTCGGAGTCAGATTGAGGTCGACAAATCTCAATCCACATGCGGTGACCAGGACTCGATCCCGGGTCGGTAGAGGCGGGAGGCGCGAATGATGACCAGTACGCCAACCAACCGAGTCTTTATATATTTATTCAGGGTAATTTTTATCAAGGAAGTCTTGGTAAAGCCAAAGTGTTGTTAAAAACTCTGGTAACCCAGGTTGACTTTGTATGGGAGGTAAGAATCACAAACCTGCATGCACGGGTGATTTGCTTATCTGCAACCAATCACTCAGGCGGAGTTGATTTTTGTGTTTGTTCCTTGGCGGTCATCGTTCGACAGCATTAGTTTGAAATTTTTTGCCGTTGGACTACAAAGACCCACAGGACGCTGATCGCTAGTTCATGAATGAAAGTGCTACATGGCTTGTAAAAGTTATTCAAAATTGTTATGAAAGATTTGCTGGAGAAAACTGAAACAAAAATAGTTAGAAAACATTATTTGGCCTTGGAATCATATAAGGAGTTAACAAGAAGAAAGAAATGTCAACAGATTTTCTACCGAAAAGCTACAATAAATGCCTATCTTCTTTCAGAAGCAAATTAAAATAAGAACAAGTTGCGATGACGGTGAACAGTACAGAAACAAGTAAGATTTAAAACTTTTCTTTTTCAATGCAAAACTTTGCTTTTAGGTTTCGAATTAAATGACAAAATCAGTGTTGAAGGTCATGCTTGTTTTCATGTTGTCAGAAACACAGACACAGTTAGAAAAACTATAACACGATTAAAAGATTTCTCCAGTTTATAAACTGAAAAGGGAATCTCGAAATGCATATGATAAACAGAAAACAACATGGAAAGTACTTTGTACAGTTTTTATTCACTCGTCGTTTTGTATCATAAAACGAACAAATGAGCGCAGCGACCGATTGAGTTTTATGATACTTAACGACTCGTGAATAGAAAACCGTACGCGCGCACTTTCCATGAAGTATTCTCTATATGATATATACGTACTGTGTAAAATTTTAGTTCACCTTCACATTAGTTTATATTTTTTTTTATTCATGATTGTACTTTTACGATACATGATTGAAATTCAGCAAGAACTCTACAAGAGAATGAGTTTTCAATAAAGGATTATTGAATCACTGAATTGCTGTAGGCCGTTCAAAGTATCGGAATCGAAAATTATTTAATAGCTTGATTAAATTGTCTTTATCAATCATTTAACTTTCGTGCACATATAGATATTGCTTTATTTAAAATGCTTAATTATATAAGCATCTTTAGAAATGTTTCTGTGGCGGACTGCGTGGCATGATCACTAAAGTGTCATGGACGTATCCGCCAATACAATAGAAGTGTGGACTCTGCCACAAGTTTAAAATCAGGTTACCCGTCCGGTTCAAAGTTTTGTGGAGTAACAAGTTCAATAATTGATTTCATTTCTAATCTCTATTCGACCATTCCACCCGTGCTTCATCACTATGTCATAAACTGTGATCACAAGTGTGGGAAATTTGTCGAAATACACATAATCATCAAGCAGACTCTCTTGGAAGGAAGTTGAGCGAGTTGGGTCTGAGATGTGTGCGTAAGAATTCCTAACGAATCTAATCAGATCCACTGCCGAGGATGTATTGTACCTACTGCTTCTTGGCGTGCATGTCATTTCCTTGTAAATCTGAGAAATTTGGGTATCCCAGAGACCTTCTGACGCAAACGCAGCTTCAAAGTCAGTTCTAACTGAATGGTCAAGGGAAGGATCAACGAGGCGAGGTCGCCGAAACTCCTTCTGATTACCCACAGCACACAAAAAGTCCTTCTTCTTTTTCTTGGACCAAAAGAATGGGTGATTGAGGCAGCTCTCGGCTGTAGGGCGGTCATCCTTGTTGTACTGCAGCATTTGCTTCAGAAGATGATAGGCTTCTGGTGAAATGGTCTCAGACAGGTTGAGTTGCCCATTCCTGATGTTACTTTCAGTTTCGTATTGAAAGGTTGCAAAGCTCATATCGCTATCATCCTCGGGTCCAAAGGGATGTTTCTTCTCAGCAAGAATGTGATGCAACACTAGGCCAGCAGCAAACACATCTGATGCTTCAGAATGTGCTGCGGTTTCACTGAGAATCTCAATAGGTGACCAACACCTTAAGAAAGGAAAGACATTTTATGAGCAGAAACACAGAAAAAATTGACAGGGATATTGAAAACTACAAGACTGTACAGCAGCATTCAAATTTTAAAAACAAAGAAACATTGTGTCTCAAATGATCATTATATATTAACTTAACAATTAAGACAGCGGAACCCTGCCTTAGGTAAACTTCTTCTCACTGTCCTGTATTGTAATGTAACACATTCGCATCAGCTCGCAGCACTTTTAAGTTAAAACTTTCTATGAGAAACTTCCACTCACAAAAAATAAGAGCCACTTCCCCTGTTGATCCCAGCCCTATTGGATAGCTATCGAGAATGTAGTGTTTACCGTTGTACTCGCAATAAAAGAGGGAAAACATCCATCGTAGAAGTTTCATAATAGATTGAATGCTCCACTTTGTGACTTTATAAAGGTCTTGTTTGGCTAGTAATAGTTCGTGTTTAATTAAGTCTAAGGCTGTCAGGACAGGATGTAGTATACAAAATCCCATGGATACAAATGCGAGCAGCATGTATATATAGGAGAAACAGGAAGAAAATGGAAAACGAGATTAAAAGAACATCAAAACAAAGAACGACTTACACAAGAAGCCATTACGGTACCGTCTAAGCAGTGTTTTCAGTTTATTACTTATATCTTCTTTGTTTTACCTCACACACCCTTCAACCTACATACCGTTGGAAAGGTTATGAAATTCTCTATATAATGGTAGAAATTGTTTTTTCGAAATTATTTTTGTAAGCGAAGACGACCTCGTTAATTAGAATGAAAAATTTTCCTTTGCGGAGTTCCAACTAACCGACATTTTAATTTCTGGAAATTTTTGTTGTTCTTAAAAAATCAGTTTAACTTAAATTCCAAAACGATGTCAGGGATTTTTGTTTCGAGAAAAACGCATTCGAAATAACACCGCCCACTTGTTTGTTTACTTCCGGTAACAGTTTCACTTGTAATATCTTAAGAACCAATTTAGCGTTTGGAAAGAATTTTTTTTACATTGAAAGCTGCTTTTAAGAACAAGAATTGTCTAATAAAAAATAGAATTTGATAATTTTTTGCATTTCAGACGGTACCGTAACCTTAAGATGCTAAACAAATTTGAAATCAATGAAACGCACGCAAGTTGGTTTTACGCAGTGGGACCTCACAAACCTTTGGTAATATATTTGTATTAACCATGCATATCAAAGCCCGGTAACACCTTCTTCTAGATCTAAACCTCGAGGACCAAAAGACAACGTAAAGCTCCCTTCCTGAGGTAGAAAATTTTGCTTCAGTTTCACGAAACTAGCTGTACAAAGAAAAATAATTGAGTTCCCAACTTATTTTGAAAATACATTCACAACCAGTCTACAAACAGAACATTCAAATATAGAAACCCTGGCGTTTACGTACTGGATACGAACTTTATGGACTTTTCCAGTACTTTTCATGACATTTTCAAATAATTCCAGGACACATTTTTTTTCTTCAAATAACAGTTCAACAAAACATAATTCTCTAAAAAGCCTCATTACATGGCTTTACCGAGTTCCAGGCTGAATCCTGACAATTTTTTGTTTAAAACAAATACAAAATGTGTTTGCCCATTCCAGGATTTTCAAGGACCACAACCAAAATTCAAGGACTTAACAGGGCCTGGAAAGATTTTCAAAAACCTTGGAAATCTTTTCTTAGTAATTACTTCAGATAATCTACTGCAATACTGGTAGGGTGATACTAACAACTAACAATATTGGGTATCAATTATTTATATACGTTTTTAATGTGGATGAAGCTCTTATTGCGAATCAAAGGATGCTGCACTTTTTGTGGACAAATTCTTGAAATCCTATCAAAACATATACTTAATCTGCGACAGAGTTTCAAGCGTGAAGAAAGATGCTATTAATGAAAACATTGGCATTACAAATCAATACTAATAAAAAATTCCTTACTCATTGGTTGGGAATTTCCTTTTTCGCCCATCTTGTCCAGACTTGAAAACAGAAACCATCTCAGAATTGCAGCCAGTGCCCTCCGCTATAAATGGTTAAATAGAAATTTGATACAAAAAAATTACTTTATGAGCAAAGACTTTGATATTGTTGAATTTGATAACACTTATAACGATTGCTTTATTAAATTCTTTAAACAAGTGAGAGAGCTTCCAATATATTACAATAATAATAATAATAATATAATGATAATGATAATGATAACAATAATAATAATAATGGTAATAATGACAATAATAATGTTCTTGTAGCGCGCAATTGCATCAAATGCTCTATCCTCGTAAAATTTTTAAGAAAAATTTAAATAAATAAGATTAAATTGATAATAATAAATAAAACTATACGATCATACTTTAGTAAAGCTAAAGCTAGTAAAAGATTTACAGTGAAGGCAATATTAAAAAGGATTTTTCAGTTTAGATTCAGTAAATAGATCAAATGTGGGACAAGTACGGAAGCTAAAATATAGTAAAAGGTAATCTAGAAATATAGTATTATTCAGTGGAATAAAAAAGGTGGGTTTTCAGTTTGGATTTGACTTTGACATACGTAAAGATCTCTCTGAAGATAAAGTTTAACAACTTTACCTATCTAGTAATGTACCTGGATAATACTGTGAGCTTTCAACATTGTTCTAAAGGAGAATATGTAAGAAACTTAAGACCCTGCGAGATCGGTAAACCAGGATAATCTATCAAGTATTTACAAAAACGTTGAAATATATCCCCCTAATTAACTCAGTGCGAGGTCCGTAACCTATGTTACGGACCCAGATCTTTTCAACCAGAAAAATAATCAGAACTTATGGTACAGGTCGAGCAATCGAGGTTAATAAAATGTTTATTATATGGATTTTGTGAAGAACATTCTAGGAACGAACCTAACGGTTGTCACTGAATTATCGAAGGTCTACTTAAATCGATCAAAAATAAAAATCAGTTATAAAAGAAATATCTTAAATCATCAAATGAATATGACAAATTTAAATTCAAGAACTACAACATGATAATCCCTAAGGTTGAAAAGTATCATCCAAACTCGATACTTCAATGTTATGCACAACCTTCTCATGGATTTTCTTAATCAATTTAACATTCTAAACCTTAATCATTCAGTTTTAGGAAAAATCACTCTACATCTTTAGCATTTAATACATTTAATTAACAAAACACCACTGCAACAGATGAAAGTAAAATCACGGGTGGCGGCTTTTTTTTATCTTTCAAAGCATTCGATACGTTAGATCACAATATATTATTACATAAATTTGATTCTCATGGAATTTCGGGAGTTGCACTAAATTGGATAAATAGCTATTTTTAAAACAGACAATAGTTTGTTGAATACAATGGATATAAGTCAACCAAAAGAATATATACATAGTATGTGTAACTCCCCACGGATCAACACTCGGACCCTTATTATTCATAATCTATATTAATGATTTCCGTAATTTGCAGACTCCAAAAGACACCCTACTATTTGCAAATGACACAAGTATCTTTTTCTCAAAGAAAAATATTAGAGACTTATAACTTGTCTAAAGTGTCATCTTGAATATATATGCATGCATGTGGATGGACAACAACAAATTTTGTCTAAAACTTAAGGATACAAACTATTTTTTACGCCTAGACAAAAGCAACATTATTTTACCAAAAACTATCTTGTGTTAAAAAGTAAAAATATAATGCAGAAATCTTCACTTAAATTTCTCGGCGTATTTATCGATGAAGATGGAAAAGTCATATTCACATGATTTTCAATAAAGTTTCAAAAGCAATATGTATAATTTATAAATCATTCTTTATCTGGTCATCCAAGACTAAAATATTATTGCATTACTCTCTAGTCTATCCATATCTTCATTATAGTCCCCCAAAAAGACAGACAGACCGATGGGTCTTTTTGAGGCCATCTGGCAGATGATGGGGTTTTCCATTTTTCTCTGGGTCTCGACGGGGAAAGTTGAGCACTTTTTCCCATGGA
>JAPEIX020088520.1:0-10572 GCA_026122405.2 Zoanthus sansibaricus | reverse complement strand
CCTGGCTACGCCCCTGTGAGATTAATCAGATTATTACCTAACGCCACGCTGACAAAGAGTACTAACATAACAACGACAGGTGCGGGAAGAGAAGTTCTGAAGTACTTCCAGTAGGTTTTTACAGATACCGATCTACTTGTTTTTTCTTCATCGTCGATTGTTATTCCCATAAATTCCTTTATAGTATTCCCTTCAGTTTTTTCAACACCCAGTTTTTCGTACTTTTCGTGGTGTATTTCTTCTTCTAAATGTTTTTCTTGACTTTCTTTTAAAGTCCCAATTGGTCCAAGAAGATTAAGGACACCTCTTGACCTAACAACTTCCGACAACGTCCCTTGCTTGAAAATTTTCCCATTGCTCATCACAATCACATGTGTCGCATAATTAGCATAATGTTGATGATGCGTGACTAGAACACGCATGCGTGTTTTTAATACACCATTAATGCAGTTATGAAACAAGCGCCTCCCAACTTTTGCGTCTACAGCACTCAATGGATCATCCAGGAGGTAAATATCTGAATTGAAGTACAATGCGCGTGCTAGCCCTACACGAGCCCGCTGACCGCCGCTCAACACAACACCATGTTCACCAACAGTTGTAAGGTCACCTTCCGGAAATGATGCAATATCACTTTCCAGTTCACAGGCCCTAATACAATTTTCATATCTTGTTTTGTCGAAGCATTGGCTAAACACAACGTTATCTCGAACTGTTCCAGAGAATATCCAGGGTATCTGGGGAACGTATGACAATGATCCCGATTTTCTTAACGTTCCTGAGATCAAAGGGATTTCTTGCAATATTGCAAGAAGTAAGGATGTCTTTCCACTACCAACAGGACCTAATATTATTATCAGGTTTTCACCTCCAAGGTGAACAGTTACATCAGAAATAACCGTTCGATTTCCATAAGCACAAGTTACGTTCTCTAGACTTATATAGGTCTCCTTTCCATTGTATTTCGTATCAATGTTTGAGATAAAATCCTCCTTTAACTGTCGTTTGCTCCAGTGGAGAGAACCCTCAAAATCCTTGTTATTCTTGGATTGTTTTGAATCATCATTTCGATTTAAAGTTTCACTTTGCAAGAGAAACTCTTCAATTCGCTTGACAGAGGCCAAACATTCAGCAAATAACTGAATGCTAGATCCGAGATAAAAGAAAACACCGGGTCTAATGACACCCGAAAGTGAGAGAACAAAAAATACGAGCGTTGTGTGGATGGTGACGCCTGTAATGACTAAGGACATAAATATTACAAACGGAAGCAACACTTTTCCAATGTATGGAACAGAAGCATCAAATCCAACAACGATATTTAGCTTTTTCAGCATACTTATTTCGTTCCTGCAAGAAAAACAAACTATAAAGTTACTCAAGAACGAGAAACATTTATTGCTTCATTTGTAGAGTTAAGTTTTAAACGTTGTATACATACGCCTGCACATAAAAGAATATTAGAATTAGTTATGATTAACTATGTATGGATAACCTAAATGTAACTACCTCATACGGGTAGCAGTGATGTAATATAAGCTATTTTCGTACTTTTTGTCTAAGATAGAAGCTTTTATTTTTTTCTAAAGACAAAGATCGAGGAATCGGTACAAAAACACATTTCTAAAATTTAAAAAGATGTAAAAAGATGTAACTTCAAATATCAAAAAATAATGTTTCTAAGAGCATCACTGGTAACTAATGTAATGGTGACTGAACTGTGAGTAGTATAAAAGAATCAAAATAGCATAAAAAGAGTTCCGTGGGGCTACTTCATGTAATCAGAAACAAAAGAACGGCCCGGATTGTTGGCCTATGCGTACGAATCTTGGTTAAAAATAAAATTTGAGAGGTTCTGGGAGTGATCTGATTGATAGCAGGAGAAGACTTACGTCAGAATTAAGAAACTTGGTTGTTTCTTTGAAGTTTCCAATAGAAAGTAAAGTGCTGCGAGCTGATGCGTATGTGTTACACTGAGATAAACGGGATCTGAATAAGCATTGGCAGGAGCGAGCAACTCCCATAATATACCTATATATGTCTCGGCGTTTTCACGGAATGGCTTATTTTTAGATCGCAATTCGCGGGAAATTTCAATAGAAGTTCCGGTCCCGGAGGAATCAAACAATTCATACAAACTTACAGTGACGTCATTGATTAAGTATGGACGCATGTGATTGGTCTGAATTCGAAAGAACTGAACTAAAAATTAGTCGGTTCGTGAAAACGCCGTGACATGGAAGTTGCTCGCTCCTGCTTATGGGCTCCTGGTGTTCACCAAAATGTCGGGTAGGGGTGTGCCAGCGGACCTTCACAAACCTAACCCTCTTTCGAACTAGAAATGGCCTGATTTTATTAAAAAGGTCAATGGATAGTCTTGCTGTCTGGGTGTACGTTCAAGGAAAAAGATAAGGAATCGAAATAGCACCGATTAGCAAATGATGCGTTCTAAACAGAGATCGGGCCAGTGAATCACGCCGGCTAAAAATTCAGGTACATCAAATTCCAGTCAAACCAATTCTCATTTGGGAAGAATTGTCGCACCCTGTACTTAACTGTAAATATTGCAAAATTTTACATCCTGTTCTAGACAAAAGTTTCGGTGACTTAAACAACCTGTTCTAGACTGGATGGTCTGAAAACCCTGAACAGCGGCACATACCCGTATAGTCAATATATGGGAGTTCTTCCAGCGGGCAGCCACTTTTACATAACAGAAAAACAAACTGAAAATAAGCGACAACTCCATATGCAACTTGACTTGTAAAGAATTTGTCTTTCTCCACCGTGTACCAAAGATTAAGCATCGATTTTTTCCTTACAAGCTTTAAGCTGCTAAATACTGTCTTGTCCTTGTCCTCTGAGTTTCTCTTAGTCTGAACAGGTATTTGAAAGTGTTTTCCACTTCTTCTGTCCCAAATGATTCAGTTTTTTTGTCGCTGTATCTTTTAATTGTTTTTCTCTATTTCCGTAGCCACATTTTTTGGGCCTGAAAAAAACATGTTCTACAGCGTTCTCTAATTTCTTGCTCCTTAGCTTTGACCATGCCAGATTCAAAATGACCATGCGAATTTTTTGCGCACACTGGCGGGCTAAACCTATATGGGTATCCGGTAGAACATAAATAATAATATTTCAAGGGGTTGATTACATGCAGCTTTTTCAACCCTGGGGCTGAACTCAGTTTTGTCAACCGGGTTGAAATTTTGTTCAATTACTTGAACAATTTCAACTCTGGTTTCATATTTCGAAGTTAAAAGATTAAAAAAAATAGTAATGTTTCATAGTGTTTCCGTTAATGTTGTAATTTCTCCTCGCTAAATCACTAATTGTGATGAAAACCATATGACTTTTTTTAATTTGCTTAACAGCGAATTTTGCATTCTCCTAGTTCGCATTCCTCCATTTTAGTGTTTTACACTGCCACGCGGTAGCAACACTTACTGTACATCGGGCAACATTTTGAATTCAGAAACTGAGTTCAACTTGAGCTCGGGGATAGAATTTCAGCCCGACTTACTCAAGCTGGAGTGAAATTTCAGCCCCTGGGTAGAACTCATCCCTGGGTTGAAAATTTAGTTAAGTGATAACGCGTTTTTTTCAACAGGGCTATTGTCAAAAAGATTATACAGACAGTGTTAAAATTTCAGCCCGGTTAACTAAGCTGACTTCAATTCTGGGGTTGAAAAACCGTTCCAAGTAATCGGCCTGAAATCAAATGGAACTTTTTATTCAAATATATGCATTGTAATTGAAACGATGACTTGCTTTGCAATGAATGTAGAACTATGTGTTTCAGTTATTCACTTGTCACAAACTTCAGCTTTTTTTTTCTGTTTGCAGCGACGAATTAAAGTTTCAAAACTCGAGTCAGTAACTTAAATTACCAAGGTTACATTTAAATTGGCTAATTCATTGTTCTGCATGTATCTTAAATTCAGGCATTTCTAACTGGAGCATCGGGGATGGTGTCAATCCGTCTGAGCTCTTCCATTTGGGTAAGCCAAAGTGAAAGCTTTTTTATGTACTTCCTTTGCCCTACTGTTATGGAGTAATATTTATACCTTTATGTGTTTCTGCCTAATAATTTATGTTCTTATTTTTAGTCTAAGTTTTAACTCCAGCCTCCTCGGTTAACATTCATGCTCAGATTTCAAGAAGAAATGTTAAGCAGATGGCCTATAATGAAATCTTTCTTTTATCGTCAACTTTTTGCTGCAAGGAGATGTGGATAAACCATTAAACACTGTTGTAGAGTGGAACTGGCGAGCAGAAAATTAAAATCAAAAACGTTTCTACCCCATTCATGATCAGTTCATGGCCATTCATTGCACTATTAAAAAATCATTAACGTAACCCATTGTATAGTTTGCTTATTTAAGGGAGTCTTTGCCATTCTCTTGAACGGGCCGGGAAACTAATCCTCCGTAGGTGAGCTCCCATCATACGCTGGTACTCATTACTTACCTTAATGGAAAACTGTGTTAGCTTTGGCGGAGAAAAGGTCATACAACCAATCAAACCTCGGCAGAACAGGAAGTCGAGCTCGGATACTCGTAGCTGGAAGGTAGAGACCTTATTAACTGCCTCAACCCCTCAATAAACTATTTATCGCTATCAAAAGAAAGTCGGACCAAAAGAAAGGGCATCTTGTTTAATCACTAGCTAAAATGTTTTGTGTTTTCTCATACGTAAAAAGCGGTAAATGTGGAGGCTTGAACATTCTTTCTTTGTTTTTGCTAACTGCAGAGCAGTACGTACAAGGCTCTTGGTGGCCTCTCAACCATGACATCATTTGCCATTATTGTTGCGTACAGCCTGGCACTAGAAGAGGTCACACGTGACATGCGATTTCAAAGTTACCAGCCTATATCTACTCCATCAACAAGGATAGTCACTTTTCAAACTGGATCATTACTGACACATCTTGCAATAACAAGCACAATACTGGTGTTGGCAATTATGGAGTTCATAGTTTCTGTTTGGTCTATTGTCTTGCACTGTGGGTCTAACATGCGTTCAAACTTAAAGGTACGTTTTAAATGAAGCCCGACGTTTTAATTAACGAAATACCAAAATAAACACTAATGACAACTCCCCAAAGGGGCTTTTTAGTGTCATATTAAAATCACCCCTTCTTCTCACAGTTAATTAAGAATTCCAACTGGTAGGAGGCAAACCAGTTGGCTATTTACAAACTGTGGTGAATTTGTCCCTGGGATCACCGAGGACAAATTCAATCGGTGGTCCGAGTCGGGGATTCGAACCCGAGTCTTCCGCATTCAAATCCCAAACTCTGACCACCGAGTCACGCTGCCTCCTACATTAAGCATTTTTATTTACAATTTGTTTACTTAACTGTTTATTCATTTACCTATTTATTTGTATATATTTTTTATTTTATTCATCATTTCTTCATTCATTCGTGTATTTTATTCATTCTATTTATTTTACTAAATTACTTTTTGAGAACTTCTTCAGACACTGATACGTCATTATCTGTCAAAGCCATATTTGTAGAGTAACTTGCAGTATTTCTCAGTACCTCGTTAGTTTACAAAAAACAAAATTATTTCGGAGAAAGTTAAAAACAAAAAGACAAATCCTACACTCCATTCATTATTCCGAGCCATGTTGCTTTATATCTCTAGTTCCTGTAGTTTTAAGCGGATGATCCCCTCGTGACGTGGCACTAATTCATCACAGTCTTCCTCCCAGGAGACGCTAGTTGACACTCTTTTACCTATCTCGTAAGAATGGAAAACTCATTCAGTTTTGGCAGAGAAAAAGATTACACAAATGTTCAAATCTCTGCACAGCCAACAACGTTTCCCTGGGAAAAACACTAGCCATTTAATTTTATATTTATTTTGTTTCTTGTACTTTGTTATTTAGTGTCAACATAGATGTACAGCTTCAAGTCCTTCTCCAAGAGCAACACAGTACAAGGAGATGTTCTACACTCCTTCAAAAGTTGTCATTCCGTCATCTCAAGCGAACCAAACAAAGATAAAGACAAAGTCTCGATCGGTGTCAGTGAAACACGACTTTACAGTTGATTATCAAGTGAGTGTAGGGACTCGTGAGTTCAGGGACTCATGAGTGCAGTAACTTGTGAGTGCAAGGACTCGTGAGTGCGGGGACTCGTGAGTGCAGGGAGTCGTAAGTGCAGGGACTCGTGAGTGCAGGGACTTGTGAGTGCAGATATCGTGAGTGCAGGGACTCGTGAGTGCAGATATCGTGAGTGCAGGGACTCGTGAGCGCAAGAGTCGTGAGTTCAGGGACTCGTGAGTGCAGGAACTCGTGAGTGCAGAGACTCGTGAGTGTAGAACTCGTGAGTGCAGGGACTCGTGAGTGTAGGGACTCGTGAGCGCAAGAGTCGTGAGTGCAAGGACTCGTGGGTGCAGGAGCTCGAGAGTGCAGGAGCTCGTGAGTGCAGGAGCTCGTGAGTGCAGGGACGCGTGAATGCAGGCGTTATGAGTGAAGGGACTTGTGAGTGCCGAATTCGTGAGTTCGCGGCTCGTGAGTGCAGGAACTCGTGAGTGTAGAGGCTCGTAAGTACAGGGACTCGCGAGTACAAAACTCGTGACTGCAGGCACTCGTGAGTGCAAGGACTTGTGAGTGCACTGAAAGATTCGTGAGTGCAGGACAAGTGAGTGTAATTTGTATGTAATGAATTAAACTCTAGCTACCTTTTCATGACTCAGGCGTCCCTCGCCTTTATTTCAAACTGTGCATTAAATATAGAAATTGCAACTATCGCGGCAATAGTTACGAGTTACAACATTTAAGCGTAAAACATAAAAACATAAAGGACACCAAGTTGCAAAGTTGGAAACTTCTAATTTTCGTCGTATAATTATTCCCTTAACAGTTAAGCAATGCACAGAGTAATAATTCTCGCTTGTAATGACTGTTTAAGGGAAAATCTAAATATATAACAAAGCACTTAATGTTTGGTCTCTCGGGGAACTAGGTAAATGCCTGACCACTTTTCACTAAATAAGACTACAGTCAAATCTAACTAGATTAAACATTAATGCCTAAAAGTTTACCAGCTACAATAATAATGTTATAGATACTTTAACAAAGCGTTACTGTTGTTAGCGATAGAATGCAGACACCCCTGATGCCTTTTCTTGACTGAAGTTTAGTTGAATCACGTAATCTATAATGCAGTCACGTGTGTCACCATAGTTTGACTATTTAGTTATACAGCTAGCTACTTAGAGGAGTAATGTGCCTGAGCACGCTTGTTCTGGCTGCTCCAGCCCTGTTATGCTCTTAACAGATTAAACCTCAAGACTATATCCAGAGTGTTTAGACAATACTTTTTTATATAGGACACCGTGCATTGAAAATGCCATGTTTCAAGTACTTGTATATTCCGTTTCACATAAGCCTTTAGGTGAGTCTTTACCCGGAAGCCGAATTGGCCAAGTCTAAGTTAACACCATTTAATTTTTCACCCTGTTGCATTATTGTTTGTATATTTTTTCACTTTCACTAGTTTTTCACTTTTATAGTTTTTAAAATGTTGAAATTTGTTTTTTTTGTCCAAGGACACTCGAGGAAAAACACCCAAGCGCAAAGATGAAACTGGCAGTATTGGGCCCAGTCCCCTAACAACCGAATTCAATCAATCACCTACTCGCTCTTACACAAGAGAGGTAAGAAAAAACCATATTTAATAGTACTATTAGGGCTTCTTTGCTCGTTTTTCTTGCTCAAAGTAAAAATGGCAATGCATGACGAAGAGATATGAGCTTGTAGTGAAACAAATTCTGACTCTTGAGATAAAAACCCGCCATATTAAATTCATTCATATCATATATTAATGATTTATAGAATAGTATTTTATTCATTTTATAGTGTTTTCACAAATAACAACAAAAAGTACATTTTGCTTTTGAAATCCATCTTCCATGTAAGCTATAGCTAGGTTTCTAGAAGTTTTTAGTCTTCATTTTGTTGTTTCATTTGTTGTGACTAAACAGGATGGTACACGTTGTCTTCTCTATAGATCCCAAAAGGTAACCAGTTGATTTGTTATAAATATGCGAACTTATCCGCTTGATTCGCAACAAAAACGAAAAATGGTAAAATAAAAAAATATTGTTATTTTAAATAAACGCTTTCAGTTGTTTCAAAAAAAATTGTTGTATTTCTGCTTAATCTTTACTAAATGCAATGGGTTATATGAAATGACGTTATGATCATACGATTTATGAACGCAGTTTAAGCAATTGCAGCTGTATGCAAGAGATTTCCTTGTAGCAATACACATGTCACCAAATCTATCCGTTACTTTTCTTCATACATAATCCCAGGCAACATAAAATTCGTTTTAAACCTTGATGGTATTTCTCGTTAAACACGAAGTAAACTACAGGATTAATCACGGGATATATGATAGGTAGAACAAAGGCTGAAAACCACATGTAAAAACACGGTAAGGAGAAGACGTGAAAAAAAAGATATAGAACCATCATAACATAATATGGAATCCACACAACGTAAAACAGAATGACTATGATTATAAGCATGGTGATGATTTTGCGATTTCTTTTAGCTCTTTTCTTAACCAGTTCTGATGCCAAGTGAAGGCTGTTTTTCTGTCGGTAGAGGAAAATTGCTACCCTAGAGTAGAATATGGTTACAACAGCAACAGATGAGCATACCAGGACGAAAAACACAAAAAAGAACTTCAAATTGTATTGACTTTCAATACAGGAATAGGAGGAAGGGTTCAATGATGATGTATCGATTGCGTAATAAACCAAAAAGGCGAATGAAGATATCCACATCACAGCAATGGCTGCATAACACTTCTTTTTAGAAAATAAAGATGGCTTCATTGGAAAAATGATGGCACGAAATCTATCAGCTGCCAATGCAGTCATACTAAACAAAGATACAAGAAGAGAAACGCCAAAACTGACCCAAAATATTTTACAAAGGACTGGAAAAGAAAATTTAACAACAAACATAGTCTTGCCCTTGGCTTGATCGAAAATGATCCATATCGGTATATTTATGGTGGGAAATAATAAATCTGAAACACACATGTTGACTATGAAGTAATTCACTGTCGTTCTGAGAGTTTTGTCTTTGTAGAACACAACAACAATGAGCAGATTTCCAGCCAGGGTAAAAACAGAGATAGACAAATAAGAAATAAGTTGAACTGTTGTCGATGGCCACGACCCGGTGCATTGCAGGCCATTGACGTTATTTGTGTTATTGACAAACTGCGTGCTATCGTTGAATTCTTCCATTGCCCTAAAATTCCCAAAAACTCTGCAACAAAAAACATTTCAAAGTCAACAGTTAAAAGCAATACTTGCATGGGAAATACAGATAATATTATTTCTTAAATGATAACCATCAAGTACTGAGTGGAAGTGAATGGTTTGGTTACAAATACACCCTCGCCCTGGCGTCACAATGAACGAAAAATTTTAAAAATGCAAGGAGCGAACGAAGCGAAACAAACCCCGAAGTGAAAGTCATTATATACTTTTAATATGCAATCTGAGTTCACTGCATTTAAGTTACTATACGTCTGTACTGTCGCACTTTGTAATAATCGTCGCACTTTGTAATAAATCGGTCACACTTTGTAACACCTGTCACACTTTGTAATAAGTCTTGTCGCACTTTGTAATGCAAAAAAACTGTCGCACTTTATAATAACTTTATTTTAAAAGGGCATCGACTAAGTGAGTTTTATTAATCAATCAGTACTCCTCAGTAGCAAACGGATGCCATGGACAAGAGGTGACGCCATATAATCATTCTTCGTACCGTATGTTTTATGTTCTATTTTTCCAAAGGTAATCTTCCGAAAGTTTTCGACACCTTTTTTTCCCACCATTAACAGCAGTCGTGACTATAACACGCGTTTGGCAACCATCAATTCTAACTAACTACGGAAAATTCAATATAAGATACACTGGCCCGGCAAGTGTTTGGAACGACATTGATGAATCTCTGAAACACTTGGGCTGGCAATTGCAATTGCGTTCATCCAAAACATCGTTAAACCTGAATATTCTTGAATTCTACAAACTTTTTACTGCCTTCAACAAGCTTTTTTCCTGGTCTAAAATCTTTGTAAAAATTAGGTCATGTATACCTTGCAACAGCAAAATAATTTTGAACATTAATCGTTTTATAATGGTTTCTGCTTTTTACCGACTTTATCTGATATAGCAGATATAGATTGAACCTGATAAACTGTAATTTATAACTTACCGTTATGGGATCTGAAGGCAACACCAGTCTTTGTATTCTTAGCAAATAATATACACTCTTTTTTATAAGAACATCGAAGTTTGCGACTGAGGCTGCACGTTCTTAAATATTTTCGAAATATCAGCCTCGAATGTTCTTATATAAACATGTTTTACAATATCTTTACTAATTTTAGACAATATAAATAATACCGTATATGACAGGTATGTGGTACATTTGTGTTTACATTTATTTGCATTGTACCTTATTATAGGAAATTAACGCTGCATGAAATTAACGCGAATTGTTAAAATTCGCGTTAATTTAAGTCGCGTT
>JAPEIX020088451.1:0-10574 GCA_026122405.2 Zoanthus sansibaricus | reverse complement strand
TAGTAGTAGTAGTAGTAGTAGTAGTAGTAGTAGTAGTAGTAGTAGTAGTAGTAGTAGTAGTAGTAGAAGTAGAAGAAGAAGTAAACGTTGTAGAAGTAGTAAACGTTGTAGAAGTAGTAAACGTTGTAGAAGTAGTAGTAGTAATAGTTGTCGTAGTCGTGGTAGTGGGCTCTTATACTTAAAGCTCTAAGTGCTTTACAAATAAACACGGTTTTTTAGCAGTTGAAGGTCTTAGATAGTCCGCAACAGCAGCTCACATAGATTAATAACTGTGAATAAACTCTGTAAAGAAGACCAACTACAATACCGATATCACTACCTTTTTTTCTCTTTTCAACAAGTGCGTGGATTCTTTTAAATCCTCCATAGAGTATCGAGAGTCTGGACATACTGTTTAACGTCCTTATCCGAAGGTCTAACCATTTGCAGATATTAGAGCAAAGGAAACACCTACTCCGCAATTATTTTAAGACCTCGAGTGCTGGTCCGGTCGGAAGTCAAACCAAAACTTCCCGCACGATTGACTGGCACCTTACCAACTAGGCTAACCAGGCGGCAGTAACCTAACAGTCTTGATTGTGCCTAAGTGTTCAGTCCTCTGAATATGTGTCTTTACGCTCATTCTTTCAATCCAATTTTAATGATTCTTGAACAGTTTTCACCGCTCCAATCATTAAATGAGGTTGAGGTTTTTGATTCTCTTAATAATTATTGTTTTTGCAACCTATAATTGTACATTACTAGTTTTAAATGTATTGTAACTTTCACTTTCTAACTGAACATGCATTTGATCATTGTTTGATCGAAACATGACTTGTAGATTTAGCACAAATGTTATATTTCTAGAATGTTTTCTCTTGTATTCTCGCTGTGATAACTATCTTCACCGAATATTTACCATACTGTCCTTTCTCTTTCATAACACATTCTACAATGTTATATTTATTGCGTTTTCAACTCAACTGTGCGCTCTCATTGGCTAAATCTAGCTCACGTGCGTGAATTAAAATCAAATGTTCCCCGGCTTGTCGACCGATCTCTTGTGCTGCGGAAAACTGGGCTCAGTGTTCAGCCGTAATCCATCATTCTCTTGTATCATCAGTTAATGTCCACATCATCCTCAAAGTCCCGAATAAACTGTCTATAACTAATACTTCTGTCGCTTCTCCAAATCTTTTCTGATATATTTATTTTTCTCAAAAAAGTTTTCAGTTTTCATGGCGTTTGGCTTTTTAACAAAAAAACTCTACACTATTCTTGACAAAGAAGTGTAACTTGTTTCCTCAGCGTAATTACACATGGTACAACTAATTAGATATCTTCCAACTTTCGCTCTTGGCAAGTTTAGTCTACCTACATTGCTACTATACTGAATTATCGTCTTTCTGGTCTTTCTGTCAACCTCTCCCAGATCTTCAACATACCATTTATACTTGTGTGCATTATCTAAGCAACGAAGCTTCGTGTATTAGTTTAGGTGGTAAATGTGTTCTTTCTATTCAATTTTCTTTAAAATATCCGTTTCACTCTTTGTTTATACTCTTTCAAAAGCAACTCTTTAAGTTTGCTTTATTTGAATAACCATTTCTAATATCTCTAGGTTATTGTATCCAAGTACAAACAATAAAGGCGAGAGGCTTCTTCTTGAAAGATACCTTTTCTTGTCTTTATCATAACCATTGACTATTATCCATCAATACGTTCTGTGCATCATTCTCTTATACTAGTGAACAAACACACCTTAATGATGTTCGCTGTCATCATCGTCGTCAGCATCTTTATCATTACAATCATTATTAATATTAGTGTTAATGTCTAATTCTTGATAGCCTAATAGTAGAGAAAGTTGACGGATCAAAATACTAATGAGCCCCGTTTTGTTATGATATCAGAGGATTTGATCGATAATTTAATTTTTACGTTATTTTTTGACCCATTAGTAAGTTACTTAATACTAAAACAGTTAAACCTCTTGGCCTCATGGACTGCAAGTTTGAATACCTCATCCGGCCTACGGCCTCATGGACTGCAAGTTTGAATACCTCATCCGGCCTACGGCCCCACTGACTATTAACTCGTAGTCCACTGGTCCTTGAGGTCTAATTGTTAATGATGTTATTATTATTGTTATTTCCATTATCATTATTATTGTTATTATATCTAGTCTTGTAATAGTTTTTATACGTTTCTAGTTTGCAGGACCAAAGTTGACCTCGGTTTTCTGGTGGATGGTTCTGGCAGTATTGTTCAAAGTGATAAAGGAAACTTTAAGAGACTTCTAGTCTTTGTGAAAGCAATGATTAACTCGCTTAGTGTGTGTAAGAAACGTGCTCGCGTAGGCATTGTACTATATTCCACACATCCCCGTGGCATTTTCCCCTTTGGCCGTTATTGCAGTAAAGCCAGGATTTTCAGCGCAATAGATCACATCAGGTTAGTGTGTCATCTCAGCCTCAGCAAAGCTGACTTGAATATCCGAAGTCGATATCAAGAAGCTCATGCACAAGATCGGAAACACTGGAGACCGCTATTTTGAAAACAATTATCTCTCGTTTAGTCTATTCCTTTTAGATGATTGGTTAATATTTTATATAGACTGTGGTGACAAAAACACGCATGATAAAACTATCAAATTGCCTGGATTTTATTGTTGCTTCTTTTTCTGTTATAACAGTCTGAAATTCAACTTGAGAACATGTTATATTTCTTAAATACCAACAAACCAGATTTG
This sequence comes from Zoanthus sansibaricus, assembly GCA_026122405.2. Taxonomy (NCBI): domain Eukaryota; kingdom Metazoa; phylum Cnidaria; class Anthozoa; order Zoantharia; family Zoanthidae; genus Zoanthus; species Zoanthus sansibaricus. Next base: position 7,843 of record JAPEIX020088451.1, on the reverse strand, counting down.
TAATGACAAAAAGGCATGCAGAATCATGATACTTTAAAAACCAAATTAATATTTTGGACCAGTTCTTAAACCACGTTAGTAATATTAAATTTCATGAGCTTCGTTTGTTATGAACATGTGTTACATGTGTTGTTATGTAACTTCCTAATGCAATCGTCTTTTCTCTCGCTGACATTTTTAAATCTGGACGCCATTTTGAAACCGTTACCGTTGTGAAATTGCAAATTTCCATTGAACTTTCGCGTCAAAAATAGAGTAACTTGTATTCTCTGGTTAAAACTGAGCTCGACTAAACCGGGTATAGCTGTTGTGTGCTCTTTAGTTCTCCAATATGGCGAACCGTTAAACCTGTTTCTGTTTCTTTGATTGTTTTATTTGACCAATTAGAACTAAATATTTAGATATGTTAGACAAGTAACGCATTAATAGTTAGGAATTATTTAATTATGGACGGCTTTTCTTTTAAAAGGTATCCCCGCGGTAAGACCTATACTGGTAAAGCTTTAGATTATACACGAAGATACCTTTTCAAAAATGCTCGAAAGAGAGCCAAGAAAGTGCTTATATTGCTTACGGATGGAAAGTCCCATGACAAGTGTGGTAGGCCTGCAAGACGTCTGCGTTCCATGGGAGTCGAGTTGTTTGCATTTGGTGTTGGTAAACGCTACAAACTTCAAAATCTTTTGCAGATCGCCTCTGACCGCAGACATGTCTACACAGCGGGCTTCCACAATCTGGTTTCTCTCGTCAGGGTTCTCAAAACAAAAATATGCCGGAAAGGTAGGTTTTATTACTTTTCGGGATAATTCTTTTGATTTACAGGGTTTTACATCGAGTTCACAATTTAACAACTTTTTTGCGTTGAAATGCCCCCAGCTTACAAACTTTTTTGCATTTCTATTTAAATATTTTCATTTCTCGCTTTTCACAAACTTCCTGTTTATTTTGTAAATAATTCTTAAACAGGGACCTTCGGTATAAAAGGCTCAGAACCAGGTTCAGTTATCAATCAAACTCAGACAAGTGCGGATCTCGGACTCGTTACACTGAAATTTTGTTCCCTAAAGCAGTTTTGCATCCTAAGAGGGTTTTATTTTTATAGCAATGGACAACAGATGCGGTTACATGCCTCAAATTTTGGCATTCAGTTCCTCTCTCCTAACATTAAAATTTTCAATTCATATTTTTTTTAAAACTGAAATATTATTAGCGATATTTGATGCCGAACTTCCATACAAACTCTCTTATTTTGAGAAACTTTGCCTAATTGCCAAGATGGGGGCGAAAACCGTGATAAGGCCCATTGAATGCGCAAGACTCAAGCGTTCTTCCATTTTCGAGCTGGACGGTTAGACATTGATTTTAACTTTTTACTTGATGGCCCAGCCATAATTCAAAAAATTGCACCCATCAACCAAGAGGAAAATTTTACGAAAATTTGTAAAGGAAGCATCAAGTAGATTATAAGACAGCACTCATTCAAAAATAATAAATAATGCAAAATTTCGTAATTATTCGCTTGAGCACCATGCATGTCAAAATAGAAAACATCAGAACCCATTTATACTCAAGAACTAAAGAACGAAGCAGTCCTAGTACGAATGTTTAGAAAACGGTAGAAATCTAAGTATGGCTATGGGCTACGGGTTATTGCTTGAGCAACATGCAATGGCGGGAAATTCAAATTTTTGAGTAAAAGCTTAACCCTGAAATTCCAACAAATAGCAATTGTTTTGTGCCCTAAACTAGAGCTCATTCGAAAAAACAGGATGTATTATTCTAAATGTAATCGGATGTAATTTTCTTTAATGTATTTCAAGTTTTGCACAATGACCATCTTATTTATCGTTTCGTCTGCCATTTTGAAAAACCGTTGAAACCTTGTTACGTCAAAAAGAAGGGGAGGAGTTATCCTTTTTATACCGAAGCTCCCTCCTTAAGTAATAACACATTAATAAAAATGAGGAGAACGATTAGCAAAGAAAACTGTTCTTTTTCGATTAAACGCGAAGAAAAACACAGTTTTGAATTTCTGTGGAAGCATTGAACATCACAATACTTATTTTTGTTTTATAACCCTAAAGTGAAAACAAATGTTCTACCATAAATTATAGTTTCTTTTAACACCCTTTCAGGTCTTTACAAGTAATAACCAAAGTACTGGTGGAAAAGCACAAGAATTTCTTGAACTTTTCTCCGGGTTTGATGCCTTTATGCTTCCACCCCCCTCATATGATCCAGATGTCCTTAGCAACATACTTGACGCAACCACCCAGATCAACCCGGCGTTCCTTAGAGGAGTGAAACAATTCAAAATGATATTGAAAAAACAACTGGAACCAAAAAGGGGATTAATGTTTCATGACAAAGAACTTGTCACTGGCGAAGGTAACGATTTGAATTCTTCCGCTATGTACTAATATGATATCTGTCTGCAGCAGGACTCCCTTGCTGCGATATGAGCCGAATTTAGCAGAACTTAGAAAACTAGCAGAAATTAGAATTTAATGAGCCGAAACCGAATGTAGAATTGCACACAATTTAGGCATCCTGCTGATGAACAGTAACTGTGTTTATTACCTTTACGGTTTACACGTATAAAAAGTTTTAGATAAAACTTTACGTTTCGGCCGCACTTGTGGTGGCCTTGATCAGAATAAAAAAGAATTAGAATAAGGATAGATTATATGTACAATGATATGCATAATAATGAGTAAACTCTTAAAATAAAATGTTTAAGAACAAAGGTGTAATTGTAGGCATAAAAATTCTTTGTGTCTTAAAATAACTTGAACCATGTTGGGCTTAACTTAAAAGAGTCATCTTTATTAAAATTATTTTTACATAAAAGATGGTGATGATGATGATTTAATTAACTCTCTAATTTCACTTTGACTTGAATGATGACTACACATACAGTACTGTACAAGCAGCTTAAATGACAGTCACCGAGTTGTAATGGTTCACTACTTTAACCCAATCGATCATTAACCAAACTACAGTATATAGAGGCTTTTTCATTTGACGCATGTGATTGCATGTGCACACATAGGCATACATGTGAACTGAATTACAGGTGCTTTTAATTGCATGTTTGAACTGCAAAATTAGGTCAAATTTGTACAACCTGAAATTATTGAAAAATAGTTGTGCTGTGTAGAAAGTGTATGTGAAACAAGCTAATTTGATGAAAGTATGGTTAACCACAGTTTCATTTGGCTTGTTTCTGGTACCTTTCAGTTTTTTAAATCAAACAATATTGATACCAACGGTAATTGATGTGATCCATTTTACTTTCATTATAAATCTAGTTTCAAATAGTGGTGCATTAAAATAAATCAAATTATAAAGTAACATGTTTCTCAAATAAATTGGGTGTTTTATGTTGTTTAAACAGCTAGGTAACCATGGTTTTTACTTTTAGTACTTCCTATTTTGCACCCAAAAAAGTACATGTGCGAATTGCATGCGCAAATTGGTTAATGTGTGCAAATCACTGCACGTGCACATTTTGCTTGAGAAAAAGCCTGTATATAACCCCCAAGGACCACACTCACATGATTATTTAACGACAGCAAGGGGGTCTGACAGAGGTTCATATTTACTTTTATATCCCAAAAAAATGAATCTCAACTTCAGAGTCCATCTAGTCAAAAAATCCCTACTTTTTAGCATATCCAAATAAAAAGTCAGTGTTCTTGCATCAGAAATATTATTTATTTTAAGTGGAAAGCTAAAATATACCTTTTTTGTTAAAAAAAATTGTAAAGAAAAATATCCTAAACATCTTGTCATACCACACAAGCAGTGTATTGGGTAACTAACAGTATATTCCTGTTTGACTAGAAGAATCCAAAAACATCTCAGTAACTTTTTAGACCCCCAAAAAAGTATTTCTTGGCCAAAATTTCAGACAAAAAGAAACTTTTGGACTAGCTCCGTCAAAAAAATTTTTTTGTGAGTATAGGCCCCAGAGGTATACGCATATTAATCTCGACTTCAATTATTAACTTTTAGTCTGTACAATTTGTAACTGACAAATCCATGACTACATAATAATATTACATGTGTAAAACCTTTTAGCATTCTTAGATCACTGCACTAACAATTAACTTGTTGTAAGCTACTGACAAGGGCAGGCAAGTAGCCAAAACATGTTTAGTTTTAAAACTTTTATCACATTTTTTTTGAGATTCACTGTTGATCTGTTGATATGTACACTAGACTTTATGTAATCTTTAACCTACTTAACCTTTGACACTTCTAAGTTACTGTGTATTTTGTAGCAGCAAAAAGAAAACAGTTTAAAAATTAAATTATTTTGAAAACATTTCACATAATTGCTAATAACTATGGCACAACTAATTTTCAACAATTATCTCCATACTTGCTGATGTGGAACAAATGGTTCAACAATAAATCTCTTCAAAATGCCAGATGCTTTCCCAATCTACAAAAAAATATATATATTAAATTTAAACAGTTAACCATTTAGGGTTATATATAATAATAATAATAATAATAATAATAATAATAATAACAATAATAATGATTATAGCAATTAATAATAATTTGGAACTTGTAAAGAACAAATTGCATAAAAATGTTTAGATGCACTAGCTACAGTCTCTGCAATCTTGTGTAAAACTTAAAAAATATGATCAGATGCAGTATATAATAATTATAGTATCAACTATCTACTGTATGTACAAAAATACAATTTAAATTTATTTAAAATGTTTTTAGAAGAGGCATAAAACTTTCACTTAAATTCAGAGTAAAAATGGTCTGCTGATCTATACTCATAATATATTGGTTCTGGTATTTTGTTAACAAGAAAAGACTGGAAAATGGTTACTTTCTTCCAAATAATCCAGACTTGAATTCTTAGCGAGAAACAAATTTCCCTAGGATTTTTAGGGACTTATTAAGTTGCAAACAACTTTTAATAATTAAGTACAGGGTACTGTAGTTCTTCTTGCATTAATTCTGTTTAGTGTACATAATTTTTTTATAACGTTTGGATGTACAGATATGTACAATAATATCATGAACTCATTCCTAAACTTGATTGTACTGACAACTGTTAAACTCAGTTAAAAAGTTATATTGACGAAAAATCACATCTTTCCTATTGAAGCCATTTAAAACATAAACCTATTTTGAAGCCATTTAGAACATACACAAGTAGACTGTAAGAGATGAATAGATAGGCATACATCCATTCAGACATACAGTAATAAACCTTTATTTTAATCACAAAACTGAGCTCCCGTCACTGAATGACACGTGAATGAAACATGGTGCTGAGGAGCCACGCCTCCTATTACACAGTAATGCAATGATTATAATTCTATATCTTCCCCCATGTCTTTAGTGTTCTTTAACTGGGGAACAATGAAGATTGATCAAATAACATATGATAACAAAACAGAGTTATATAGTTAGCAACGGACGTTGGTACCATTGTTTAGTGTTTGTGGTTAGGTCTACTCCTTCAGTCCTGGGCTGTTAAAGTCCATAAGTGGGTGCTTCAGGCTTTGTGGGGGTAGTTAGAGTTGTGCCTGCAGGCATGGAGGGTGGATCGATTGGGGGCTGCACGATTGGTGTGGGTGCCCTTGTTTCTGGAGTGAGCTGTTCTTGATGGGATGAGGTTATCTTGTCGGTGGGATCCAGTTCTGTGGTTGGTTTTTTCTGGAATGTCTTGGTTGTGGTTGCTGCATTGGGTAGTGGGGTTAGACTGGCACTTGGTGTAGGCTTTGCGGTGAAAGGAAGATCATTCATGATGTTGAGTCGCAGCAGTGGTTTGTGTACTGGAATGTATTGTCGCAGGAATTTCCTATTGTGAGGAGTTATTCTGCCTGAGCCGTCTATACGCAGGCACGGATTTAGGGGAGGGGCCGGATGGGCTGCGGCCCCCCCTTTTGGTGGTATAGCCAATGTTAGTTTTTTTAAATTCTTAAATTCTGTAAGAGTCTGATGTAACTGCAGTCCAGAAACATAAAACATGTTTAGAAAAAGTAGAACTTAGAAAACTGGGTCTTTTTTGTTGTTCATCTTGTTTTTTTTTAAACGAGACGAGATCAAGCCTCAAGGATTATGAGACACTGCTTTCAGCACAGAGTCTGTGTCGGGCAGGACTCATAATTGGCACCAATTTTGTCACTTTTCACAAGCCCTTTCAAACCAGGCATTCTGTTTGCAATGTTTTTCCAAAAATTCAGTGGAATCAGCTAGCTGGCTATCATTCATTCAACCTTATTGTATATGTATGAATGTTCACACGCACACCGGCAGTTCGCTTCTGCTCGCATTCTGAACTCCGTCTGATTAGTTTTGAAAAACACTTTTTAAGACAAGTTGTAACCACTTCTCATGAACAAGCTAAAGTTGGAAATGGTTAAATTGCCTGCTGAGAATGTGACAGTCGTTTAGACCAGAAATAAAAGTAGCAGATGGTCGTGTCAAGCATAGTCAAGTAGTGTGATTGTAAAACTTTTTATTTCATTTTTTTTTGTCGTGGCAGGCCGTTCCGAATCTTTTTAAAAAACCATTTTTATGTTTTTGTCATATGATAATTGTTATCTACATGTAGTTGTGTGTGTAACTCTTACGTTTTTGCATATAAGCTTGTTTACACTTTCAATGGTCAAGCTTAAATTTACTGGCACTAGTGTGTCAGCTGAACAAAAATAATACAAAATGCTGTAAAACAAAACTAATAGGTTAGAAGAAGCGCAGTTTTGTAATGCTAAGTGAGTCCGGACATTATATATTTTATGTTTTACGAGAACTTTTTTAAGAATTCAATTCCGGGAGTTGGAATACAACTAAAAATAAAATATCATGCAAAAGCCTGAAAACTAAATAATATAGGTCGGTGGGACTGGAGGGTAGGGTGATGCACTTGGTTGTGAAGGTACCATGCGGTTGCAGTGACCACAGTTGGCTCTTATGGAAGCCATGGCTGGTGTTATGCCTGGCCAGAATACGGTTGACTTGGCCCATGCAGTCATAGAGGTAACACTTTAATGTGCAGAATGTAGTGCTATGAGGATGTGCTGTCGAAGTGAGGGTGGTATGACTATGCGGTCTTGTATGAGATGACTCCATCTACGATGTAGAGATGGTCACAGTATTGGTAGCATTCCTGGACATTACGACTTCACAACGGCCAAAGTGTGTAATTCATTGAAATTTAAATCAATTCAAGTTTTAATTACAGTGCAGTCTGGAGGTAACATAACCTGCCTCGCAAGTTTGAGTCTGAGAGTCAGCGAGGATCCCCGGATGCAAATGGAATTACATCGGACAAAGAAACAAGTCATTGCGAGGCACACAAAAATTTACAAGCTTTTTACTTTCAAAACGCCAAGAGATTTGAAACTGTTCGACTATAGCATCTAAAGCCGTACTGTTTGGATTTAGAACGATTTCACAAGTTTGAAAATTGTTTTCAATTCCAGTAACACATAGTAATAATTAAGCTTCATGTTCACCAGAAAAAATAAACCTTGATGAAGTTGCATTCTATTTGAAATTTGTTAGAATACAAGCCATGTAGTTTTATTTCTCTCGTCTTTCCACGAGCACTTTTAAAGTAATTTTATATGAATGCAAGGTTGCCGACATTTAAATTGTATAATTTCCACTTTAACTCATTTGATTTGCGAGTGTACTGGATTCATCAACATTTCACTATTTTTAAACTGACTGTAAAGTAACATATTTAATGAAGTTAGAAATAATGCTAGAAACATACCTTTACATCAAAAAGTTGGAAGATGCATTTGAACCGCAAATCTTGCTTTGAACAAGAATATCTTCCTAATTTAACCATATT
>JAPEIX020088425.1:0-10574 GCA_026122405.2 Zoanthus sansibaricus | reverse complement strand
ACGTATTCTTGAGTCAGAGTTGAAACTTCCAAATCAAGTCAGAGAGTTCTTTTGGTTTCATGTCTACTTTACAAGTAGAAGAATTTTGTATGAATTGGGTGGATCTCTACATATAGTAGGCTTACCAGGAGATGAGGGATTCGATATTTCAGATGGGAAGTATTCTGAAAAAAATTATGAAAGGATTTGCAAAGAATTTGGAATATCCACTAACAATGATTTTAGATATTTAGATCCTAATCCTCTGCCTAAAGATGACTCGAAACAAGTTTTATGGTATTTTGGAGGACATGCATATATAAAAATTGTGAATCAATGGGAACAATTTATAGTTGAAAACTGTGACGGGTTGACTTCTGCAGGATTAGCAAGAATCAACACATCCATTGAATCCTATGTAGGTTATTTGTTTGCCAAAAGCCGCTAAAACGAAGGAATCTACAGGACAGGCTTGTTAACTGTCCATTGTTTTCTTACCGCCGATCACTTGGAAAGAAAGCCAGCCATATGGATCTTATCTTAGAATAACACCGGGCTATATCCTTTTGTATCTTTTTAAAAAATTGGTAGTCTTTACAGCACAGTAATAAAAAAGTTAGGATTTTGTTTTCGACTGATTTTACTTTAATATCTCTGGTATAATTGATAGACGCCAATACTGTTATCACCGCCATTTTCTTACTAAAAAAACTTGGCAGGCAGCATAATGATTAAGCTGTCTGTATTCCTGGCCGTATCAATCAAAGCCGGGCTTGTGAGCCAACTCATAGATAAATATGGTTTACAACAAAATTACACAAAATCAGTAAAGTGTTAGTATTCTTCATGAAACAATTGCAAATAGGTCGGAATATAAAAAATATATCAATTTTCATTGTAACTGTAAGGTACAAGGTTTAAATATAAAGCTTCATAGAAAATAAAATTTACATACACCAATGCATCAGATCCAGTTCAAAAGTTTTTTAAAAAAAAAAACGCTACTTGATATTTATAATTGTTTTTAAAAGAGAACGTCAAAATGGCTAAAATGAACAATCTTCTGCTGGTTACAAGTACTGAATTAGTAATATTGACTTTAACCAGCTTTAAAACTATAACATTTTCTTAAGAGTTTTGCATTTGTTTGTTTTATTTATTTTTAGTACAACAGTCAACAAGTAACAAATAATTTCGGGCTCGATATACCTTTTCTTTAGTTTTTGAATTTTTACTTAAAGGTTGTTTTCATAATGTATACTATACATGCCCAAATGGAAAATACCTTTATGGATTGTGGGATAGCAACGTAAAGAACTTTGTGAATCATTACCACTTATGAAAATTGACTTACCTCATGCAGTTCAGTTCATTCCGTAAAAGAATGACAAACTTTCCACAAAAATGATTTTAATGTTCACCACAATGTTAAAAATGTACCACGCTTATTGTTTTATCAAGCGAGGAAGGACTTTTATCACAGGAAGTCAGAAGAAACGAAACATGATATAAAAAACAAACTATTTATGATTATGACACCAAGCAAAGAATACCAGCTACACACGTTTTAGATCAGAAAGCAATTAAATAGTTAAACGTCATAGTACTTACTTAAATACCAGGAGACAGCAGAAGCGTCAGTGCTCCGAGTTTTTGCTCTTGCTTGTAAACTGAGGTATTGCAAGTGGGTTCTATAATGGCGCGTGCAGAACTTGCATGAAAACTGTTTTGTTACGAACTCAACTGAAATGTGTGTCAATTCACGTTTCTAAAAATCTTCTCAAAGCCTTGCATGATGAAGCGATAAGTTGATATGGTTCTCAGATTAAAGATTATATAAAACATATTCTAAGACATGACGCGTCCACTGTTTGTCACATGGTTTTGTTTATGTAACAAATGCAGTGAAATTAATGGACTGTGAAGTTCTCATTTCTTTTTGCCCACGCTTTTCAGTTAGATTAGGGTTGTTACTTCCTCTCAGCCCGTGAAGGAGAGATAGGCTTATGATTCCAAATATGCTCTTTGTTAATAACAGGAAGATTTTCGTTACCGAAGTTCAATTTTTTATATCCGGCCTCATTTCAGCTCATACTCGTGACCTCGGCTAAAATAGCTAGTTTTTTGTTATCCTCAGACCTAACCCAGTGGTTCGAACCGAAACCTTATAAAGAAATGATCCATGTAGCTTGCCTTTATTAAGGAGTGGAAATGATTGTTGTAATTGGCTGCGATTTTGAAGTCAAATGACACAACCCGAGAAAATGGTTTCTGGTTTTGCGGTTTGTTTTGAAGAGGAGAAATCTTTGGTGTTATTCGTTTTAGCGAGTTGATAAAACTCTATAAAGTGATCATTCATTCTGTTTGTCTTTGGAAAAGTAGAAATTATTCCTGTTATGCATTCTAACTTTTAAACTAGTTGATAGAATGCAATAATTGACCTGATTAATGTTGCGGAATAGAAATGTTTAGTATTTCTTTTAAACTTTTTGATTGAGACAGTTGATGAATTTATCAGCTTATTTAGTTCGTTTCGCTTGTCAATTTGTCTCTAAAGTTCTTAATGTTTCAACAAATTCAGTTTTGACAAAACTCCAGGAAATGGTTAATAGTAATGCTTAGTCACGAGAGATCCAGAACTCAGTAATTCAACTAAAAATGGAATTTTTTATGACTAAAGGTCATAATTTACTAACATAGAGTTAGATCATCGATATTGCTATAAAAAGATGAAAGATGAACCAAAACTAACTAGTACTTCAGACAATCCTTAAAATCAGTTAAGTTTTGATATATATAAATATATTTATTTTGTACATATTCAGTTTGCCTTTTTTCCTATCAATTTTGTCTATTTCTATCACTGTTTTTTATTCATCTATTAATTTTTCAGTCATTTGGATTCTTAGTTATTTTTCTTTATAAAATACGACTCTTTTACTATTTTTTATCATTTATGATTAAGCAAAAGTTTTTAAAACGTTAACATATTTCTAATTCAAAATACTCAAGTATAACAGGAAAAATAGAAACTGCGTGAAAACTCTTTTTTAACTTAAAGAATATTGACCAACGCAAAAATGACATAACTATTGTGTTTATTGGTGACTTCGTTAACCTTTTTAATTATATAAGTAATGTTTATTATATTGTTATCACACATAGAAAATGCCAGTGCCGGATGTCCTTTTTATTTAAAGTCAGTCTAGTTACATAATGTAAATCCAGTAGTTTAAATTGATAATATGAGTCACTAAGATTACTTAAGTATAACGCAACTTTACTCTGCTAGAAATTTAAAGTAATAATTTCATAAAAAGATATCGATATATCTTAACAAAAGAAAGTGGATATTACAGGAAGAGTCAGCCGATACTCCTATTGCACTGACTAATAATTCCTGCTTTTCAGTTTTCTTCGAAACGACTAGAGAACACTTTTACACCAAGTAATATCCTGAAACGGTCCTTACCCCTAATCTTTCCCTCACACACCTACCATTAACAGGAGAAAAAAATGAGCTACCAAATAGATGTGATATAGTTTGTTCTTATACACATGGTAATTTACGAACAACATAGTGTAAATTCTGCCCATTCGTTTCCTAATTAAGTACTGGTATTACTTGGATACAGCTTTAACTACAAATAAAAAGAGTTCTTTTATCTTGTACAATAACCCGGACGTTTTGTCTTTTCACTTTTGTGTTTTTGAAATTAACTGTAAGATTCTACTGTTCTCCGCTAATAAATAGTTGTTTTAAAATGTCTTACCGTTGGAGTTAGCAATGTTTAAGGTGTGAAAAAATACTTTTAGATCTAACTCTCAAGAAGCGGAAACCCACTGAGCATGTGTAAAATAAAAAACCAAGCAATGAAGAAGTCTGTAGAAATGTTTTTTCTTTATACTTTACCCTTTCTTTGATGTACTTTTATTCCCGAGGTACCTTCGTATTCGCGCCACTGTCCGGCGTCGTAAGTCAGGGGTAGCAGGAATCTTTCAATTACGTAACTCCTCAAACAAACAGTAAAAACTCATGAAAATTTATAACAATTTAATTTATTCATTTCTGAATGGTTATTTACTGAAGCCAAAGGCATTTTAGTCAGGCTAAGTGTTAGGAAAAAAGAAAAAAATCTCGCTCTATGGTTAAAACTGATATGACAGTAAGCGTATTAGAAATTGCGTGTTCCTAATTGATTGATGTTAAAAGAACTATATCAGCTCTTGACCTTATTCCAAGATAAAATTGTCTGGCCATCTCTTTATAGTATTTACCATAACCTGAATCACATTTAAATTTTACTAAGGCTTGAAATTCGTAGTTTCACACCGGAAATCAATCACTCATCAGATGACTAATTTGGTCTGTGAACATACAAGGACTGGCGCAACTACAAACTCGATAGAATTTTCCCCATGAACAGAATTTAAAACTGAGTGTTTATTTCTTTTTTTTTTATCCTGGAGAAAGACTTGAAAGTTAAATTTTATAGCTAACTTCAGGTGGGCTATGAAGCGCTAAAGACATGTAAACACCAAGACCAACTAATATTTTCAACGGAAGTGTTGTACTTGTGCGGTTCGGTTGTCTTGGATACTCTGGGTAAACAAGAACTTCCTGCAGAAAATGCGAATTTACCTAACAAGTACTACTTCAAAATGTCAGCACAACTGAAAAATGCTTGATTAATTTGACGTATCAACAGCTTTTGTTAATCTTTTAAAAGTTTTGAATGCCATTGAAGACGGAAGTTTTCTTTCGTTCATTGTTTAAATTTTAGCTCTGACATCATGCACCAGTGACTATAAGATTATAAAATTAACTTTTAGTGGAAAGTAAAAGGCTATATAAGATCTTAAGTGGAAATGAGCACCCAAATGAAATAAGTCACTCCTCAATTATGAAATATTGGCATCCTATACGTATGCCAAAAGTTAAAACTTCCTTTTTCGCATGGGAAAAGTTAAAAGTACTTCAAAAACCAAGTGGAACTATTGAATATCAAGAGCTTTCCTTTTTACGGGGAATACCTGAAAGGCATGAGGACAGTAGAGCGACTGACGGCTGTCTGGGGATCAGAGAGTTGGTACCAACCACGTGCACTCCGAATAGACTTGTAGACGTCAAAAACTGAAAGGAGTTGTTGACGTATTTTGTCAACAAAAAATTAAGTAGAAATAGATCCTAGCTTCTCACGCCAGCAGGACATTGATAAATGTTTTGTTTTTCAAAAATCGAAATTCATCATCAAATCTGTCACATCAACAATAGTAAAAATGTAAAGTTTCGATGAGATTTGCCACAAATTGGCGAAGGTGTAATACGATGAATATTTTCAGCTAAATATTTCATGCGGAATTTTTAGAAGAAAATATGTATTTAGCACGATAACGAGGCTACGGGGAATTTTATGCCCTAGGCCCTCGGCCCTCTATGATATATTTCTTTGTAAATTGCCTAGATTTTGAAAATTAATTTCTTTGCATTTCGAGGCTAACACATTAAATTGGCAGTTTTACTAATTTAAATGTGAAAAACTTGATAGTAAATTCCTCTTATGGCTCAAACATTTCGCTGTGACACCGCTAAGCGTGATCTATGCAAGCTCTCACTAACCGACACCACAAATATAAACAAATCTTGCCGGTCCTTTATCATTTTATTTTGTGAATGCCGTTAAATTAATTTTAAAATCCTTTTAAAACGGGTTCATTGCCAAAAACAAGCGTTACTGTAACCAAAAGCAAACGTTTTCTTTTTAAAATGTTTTGAAGACTTTGGCTATGCACAAGATCTAAAAGGAACGCGGTCTCGGGAAACGAAACCATGCGCTAGTTGAATAAACGTTTTTCTTAAAAAATCAACACGAGCTTCTGTCACCTCTGGGGTGTGAGGTGGCCAAATCTTGTTTCAAAGCAAGATTCTTTTTCAAACAATAGACTGTACTGCAGAAAGACCGTATACAAAATTGTGTAAGTACGCACGATCTGTGAAGACCTCTCCACAAAAACGATATAAATAGTAAACCGAATGAATGAATAACATACTTTTTGTTTTGAAATGAAAAAGCCGTTCCAGTGAACACACAGTTATACTCAAGTACCTTAATCTGTATCAACCTGTGCTGTAACCAAAGTGATAAATGTCTGAATGTTAGTATATACCACACAAGTAAATAGTACCAATCAGCACACGCTGATTGGCTAGCTCGGAGGTGATTAGCCAAATAAAGTTACTGATCTTTGGTGCGCTAGTTATTCAGCTTGTGTACTATATACACATAACGCTGAATTTCACTGAATTTGAGTTACAGAGAGGGGTGTTGACATTTCTAAATAGGTCAAATTCAGTGAAATTTAACTAGCGTTCTGACGGCTCCATAAAGAAAATAAAGGATCCACGACACATGTGCAAGAGTTAAGATAGAATATTGTGCTTTATATTGCTACAGAATTGTTCGTGATGTTTGTGATTGTAGTGTTCTATATCTTTAGCTTGTAGCAGTGATTGATATTCTGGGCTGCCTGTGACGAAACCTGTTTATAATCATATTAATGTTGAGCGACCCAATTCAAATGGACCAATCAGAGCGAAGATGAAACGTGGTTCCGTTCCTCGTGTAACATCCGTATTCGCAGTATATAGCACAATGAATATCGTGTGCAAGACGCCGTATCACGTAGGATCTGGAAAGATCACACAGCTACGGAATGTATGAAACATGAGTAAAATAAAATGAATGGCTAGAAAACTACCTTGAAATTAATTTTTAAGTGAACCAATATGACGGTAAGAGCTCGGAATAATGCAGCAACTTCAACCGTAGACAGCTGTTTTGTCCTTTTTGTGACTCGTCAGTACGGTGTAGAAGATGGATTAATCAGCCAGCCAAAGCATAGCTGGCTGGCTGTTTATCAAGCTCAAAGGTGTAACCCAATACTAACTCAAAAACATATCCGTTCACTAACAAACTAACAACTAAGGATTGAAAACGCAATCCTGTGAAGATTCACATGGCTAAAACCATGTTTAAGAATAAATGGCATTTCGGATCTCTGAAGATCTCTGGTGACAAATGCATGAAATATAGACTACAATAATGAATACCGTGTATAAAATGCCATATCACGTTGGATCTGGAAGGATCACCCAGCTATGAAATGCAGCTATAGCTGGCTGTTTACTCTAGCTGCTACACCGTACTGACGAGTTCCAAGAAGGACGAAGTAGCTGTCAAGGGTCACAAAATTTTACGAGACCTTTCCCAATATGGTGATCAGCTGACTTCAAGGACTGAAGGCCCAGTGACCAAGGGGATCCGTACGAGCTGATGTTTGTGAAAGACCGGGTAAGAAACAAGCCATTCGACGCTCTTCCTCCGCCACCACATGTTATGACATAAGGCACCGTGAAAGGAGATTGTACAACCGATTTGGAGAAACCAAGATCAGGATTACAAATGCACCTGAGATGGTTTATTACCATCCCTTCAAGAGCTGCGTAAATCTGACGGCAGGTGATGTGAGAGAAGGAAAGGTAATCGTTGGAAAGGTAATCGTAGCAGATGATGTTCAGAAAAATCGTAGTAGTTTGCACAAGCGTGTTCACACCAGCGTAATACGCAAAACAAAATGTTACGAAAATCTTTTTATGTTCGAATGGTGTTCACACGTAAAGTAAACGCTGAGATATTTCAGTTTATTCATTTTGTCCAAATAGTAAAATAAGAGCGTCAGTTCTCAGTATTTAATACACATCTCAGTTCTATGGTCCTCGTGCTTTCAATGCTTTTGTCTCGCTCGTTGGCAGTTAACTATAGCTACTTACTAGTTATTAGAGCTTAAAAATCCAGTTGGGTTATTTTGATTTGGTTTAGCGTCAAGGGCGGACGTGGTTGGCGCAGTTGGTATCTCTGTCTTCCAACCACGAGGTCCCCAGTTCGATCCCGGCTTGGCCGAAATTATTTGTGACCTTAATTTTTTTCCGACTAAGCCAACTCAGCTTTCCATAAATGAGTACCAGCGTTTCCTGGGAGCTAACCTGCGATGGATTAGTGTCCCGTCCATGGGAAGTCAAAGACTCTCGTCCGCTTAACACTACAGAAACCGGAAAAAAGCGCCGACCCCATGGGCCGCTTGGCTCAAAGGATTGAACAGGATTTAGCTTAGCGTCAAGGAAATGATTACATCAGTTAAGGAGATTGTAACCAATTTTTTATGTCATCCGTGCACGAAGTGCAAAACTAAATTAAATGTCACTCTCTGTCGGAGGAGGATCTTGTATGCGGGCATTTTCTTTTAAATGGCAGGCTATCCATCATTTGAATCAATAGTTGCAAAATCAGATCCAATTTCCGAGCTAGGAAACATTTGTGTATCTCTGGAACTTCTACCTCTTAGGAAGAAATGTTTTGTACAGGCAAAAAGAAAATTGAAAGTTGTAATAATTTAATAATTATAAATAAGAAAATGGAATCAGATAACATTGTATTTTAATATAAAATGTTAAATGACTCAATCCACGGATGAAATGACTCACAAAGAGCCTTTTGATTTTCTTTTACCTTGGGCTTGGATCAGTCGAATAAAACAATTGACAATACCTCTCGCACTAACTTTCATTTTCTAAGGCTGGTCCCAAGGCATTCTTCTAGCAATCGCTGGATGATACGTACAGATACTAGGACTACTTCCTGGTGTACAATGTACTGCACAACAGATTTAATAAATACCAGATTTTTAATTTTAGAAATTTTGTTTTCCGGTAGAGAACCCGGGAAATAGAGGAGCGGAGGAAGAGGGGATGGGGGAAGGGAGGTAGGAAACTCCCTCAAAAATGGGTAGGGGTGCTCAACAATTAGGCTAAATCCTTTACGTGCCTAGTGGCTCCCATGGAGCTTATCTCCGGTTTCTGTAGCGTTAAGCGGTCGAGAGAGTCTTTGACTTCCCCTGGACGGGACACCAATCGATCGTAGGTTAGTTCCCGGCAAATGCTGGTACTCATTTACGAACCCATTTAGTGGTCATCAGTCGCGCCTCCCACCTCTACGACCCGGGATCGAGTCCACGGCTGATAACTGTCGATCTCAATCTGACTCCGAGGGTTTTTATCCGGGTACTCCGGTTTTCTTCCCGCTGCAAATTCGACTTTCACGCCAAGATCTGAGTCGTCGAGCGATCAAACATTAACCTCTGGCTAGGAAGAATGGGCAACCGCTGCCTTCGCAACTGACGTTAAATAAAGTATTTATTAAACACATGCTTATAGGCGGACGTGGTTGGCGCAGTTGGGAAGATCTCTGCTTTCCAACCACAAAGGTCCCAGGTTCGATTCCGAGATTCGAATATTTGTGTGACCTTCTATTCCGCCTAAGCCAACTCAGCTTTCTATCCTTCAGGGGTAGGTAAATGAGTACCAGCATCTGCTGGGAGCTAACCTACGATGGATTAGTGTCCCGTCCAGGGGGAGTCAAAGACTCTCATTCGCTTAACACTACAGAAACCGGAGATAAGTGCCGGCTCCATGGGCCGCTAAAGGATTTAGCTTTAATTTTATACTATAAAGAGAGCTTGCCGGCATAAACCCATTAGAACCAATTCTTTTTGGAACACCATAAAGTATGTTTTTAATATCTTTTATGCTGAAGTAAGTAGCAAAATAATGTGATTTAAAAGATTCTCACTTGAACAGCTAACCACCAAAATTTTTGTCCTGGACAATGGTTGGTGGACCGTTTGACTACGGCACATATATTTAATGTTCACGTGGAAAATTGTTATTATGGGTTGTCATGCTATTATGATTTCTGCTCATTAATAGGTTGCTCAAAGAATGGCCCAGGAGGCTAACAGACTGATCAAAAGGTACTATAAAGATGTTCCTGTCGATATCGAGGCAGTTCAGGAGCAACCGAATAAAGCTGTTGGAACTGGTTCGGGTATCTTGTAAGTCACAAACTTGTTCAACGGTTTTCTAATCACGTGATTTTTATGCCACTTTGCCATTTTTAATGTGGTGAATAAATTGTGTTTGGGAAAAAATAGTCAGAACCTTACTTGGTTATTTATTTGCGTTGTAAAAACGTGTTTTGCAAAAACATTGGAATTCATAAGTCTATGTTTTTGAGCCATTCCCCTCTCCGGATTCGAAAATATTTGAGTCTTGAAATCTATTACATGCAGGTTATACTATGTGAGATCATGTGTACTTGTAATTACACAGCAATCCAGGCAATCTGGTTTGTGCCAACAAAATAAATAGCCATGTTGGAACTGAAAGAACGCATCTTGTGATTGTTAAAGAAAGCTCTCAAGACATTGGATTAATTAGTCTACAGGACTCTTTCTTTAATCCTTTTTAATATTTACCAAAGCAACCAACATCCATTTGCGCGAGCTTTGATTGGCTCCCGTAACTCGCAATATTGTATCCAAGACTATTAGTAGATTACGAGGCGGAAGTCAAAATGACAGGAAGCATGCTAAAACTAAAAAAAGTATCGCGTCTCGTTATATGTTCCAGATCGACCAGTTGCCCGGCATTGGCGTACCGGCCCAGCCAGGTATCGGGCATTTCCACCACATCGGGGATA
>JAPEIX020088402.1:0-10574 GCA_026122405.2 Zoanthus sansibaricus | reverse complement strand
CGCCTCTGGCTGCCGCTATACGGACCATGCGTGACCTCGGAGCACAGCGTCAAGGAAGGAGGAAAACCGGAGTACCCAG
Source organism: Zoanthus sansibaricus (assembly GCA_026122405.2). Classification (NCBI taxonomy): domain Eukaryota; kingdom Metazoa; phylum Cnidaria; class Anthozoa; order Zoantharia; family Zoanthidae; genus Zoanthus; species Zoanthus sansibaricus. The sequence goes on along the minus strand of JAPEIX020088402.1, from coordinate 10,495 downwards.
AGAAAAACCCCTCGGAGTCAGATAGAGATGAACTAATCTCAGCCCACATGCGGACCCCGGGAGTCAATCCCGGGCCGTAGAGGTGGGAAGCGTGAGTGATGACCACTACACCAACCTGAAAGAGAATGCACTTTTACTATTTTCTACACTTTATCTTATAATTTCACAGAATCATTTAATTAATGACTGGGAGTGCCAAATCACAGCTTATGTTGGTGATGGTGAGAAGTTGGTTTGTGTGTCCTGGATCGACACTGGTTATAAGGTAAACCAAGAGTTGCTATCAAGCTACATAATAATATGAACCGACTCATTCTGTGCTAAAGTAGAAAACTCTGGAGTTCTATTTTAAATTAAGAAACTATGTGATTTTGAAACGCAAAGAATTGAAGATTAAACCAATAATTGTTAGTTCTTGATGAGGCACTGAGAGATCTGAAAAATTTCAAATTATAATTCCCTTTTAGATCTCTTGTGAAAAAGCACCATGTCTGTTGCCAACCATAGTTTCAAAAGGCCTTAAATAACTAGTTGGACAATTAGAAATGATTGATACTTCTAAAGAATAAAATTATTATAGATTACAGTGAAGAATTAGTGAAGGATTTTGGCTGTACAAGGTGAATTGTTGCCAATTGTGTTTCTGTGAAAGTACACTGTAAATTTATTGTTTGTATAGAATAGCACAGCATGCAGCAGTGATGAAAAATAATAAATGGAAGAATAGGTTAGAAAGAAGTTAAGGGAAAGAGATGGCAAGAAACAGTCAGGGATGATCAAAACAGGAATCATAAAGAATACATATTTATTTAATACATACATAATTTATTTGCATTTCATTCGTATATATTAATAATTACCATTTTACATTTTATTGCGTCTTAATTTGTTAATATTTACAGTATCAAAAATAAAAAAGAACACATTTTTATTTAAGGAAATGCCTATAGCCTAAAATAACTGTGAGGTTTTCGAGTTAGACACTAGACTTGTTGTGTTTTAAATATTAATTATTTTTTTGAGCATAGCTGTCATACAGCAACAAATACAGACACATAAAAAGTAAGACAAATAGCAAGAAAAAAGAACAACATGAACAATTACATATCAATAAAAACTTAAGAAGAAGAAGTAGTGATAAGCAATAATTAGTTCAAAGCAACTGTTTTGATTGCACTAGTTCTTACAGTGTAACTTATCTTTTTTGACCACTTGCCACCAGGGCAAATTAGATTGCCCTGTATTAAATGCTAGTTCTGGCTGAGACTACCAAACCCGATATATCAAGATGGCCAAGAATTTGCCTACATAATAATCATTTTTAATAAAAGTTTTTTACAGTAATTATTACAAACAATTAGAAAATGAAGTTAGTGAAATTGTGAATTACAGAATTTATAATCCAGGGTAGGATGTTCACAAATAAAAGTCACATAAATTATTTCTATCTTTTGTCTAGTTTTATTACTAAAGGCAAATTTTGTTTTGGTTGTCAGATGTTAGGAGATTACCATTATTTTTTCCAGGTCTGCTTTGATTAGCTTCGCTACCTGCAGTGCCAGGTCTGGTTATTACAGCTGTGTATTTTATGCAAAATATTATAAAGTTGTTGTGTCTTGTCTTGCTAACCAAAAATAGACTTCAACTTGCCCATATTCCAATATCACGATCCGCCATCTTAGACTGGGTGCCACACCAAAACGAGGCTGGGCGGGTATGCTGGCATTTAAAGTTTTGTTTGCCTCTGGCAAGCGGTTAAGCATTAAGTTACACCACTGAGGAAGTATAAGGGTGAGGAAGAAAAGAAAGGGTTGTACATAAGGGAGGGGGTATGATCAACGAAGGTGCAACCAAGAGAAGGGCAGGGGTTTCAATAAAAGCCAGTTACCGGCGGTCTTCCGCAGCCTGTTTGACCTCTTACCGCCGTCTGTTTGGATTTCATGAACCTCTTTGCATCAAAAATTAATAGTTTGTCCAAAAAATCCTGCTTTGTAGTCAATAAAAATACCCATCAACAGCACGCTTTTTAAAGCCAAGATCCCTGGAGATCGCATTTCCGAGCTTCTAGATTTCAACTTTTTCTGGGGGAGCATGCCTTACGGCCCCTATAGTGCTCACAGCCACTTATTGCACCTTCAATGGCCGCTTATAAGTAATGTTATTGAAACCCCTGTTAGAGTGCAATTGCAATATATACATGTAATCAATAGTTTTTTTTTTCAAACATGCAAAATTATATTCTTAACAAAATCTGAGCCTCAGCATTATTTTTAAAATTTGGCCAATTTCAGCCTCAAGTATTCTTATAAAAAAGAGTACACTTAGTCTGAGATGTTGCTTCCCTAAGTGCGACGAGCAACAATCAAATTAAAGAACCTATGTCGGAACAACTTGCGTGACTGCGCTTTTATTACTTATTACCGGGAATTCAATCTGTCTCAATGTGCCAGGCCATCCTTACTTCAAAATAGAATGAAATAAGAGAAAACAATTTTTAAGCCCTTGGCGGGAATTAACTTTCATGTTACTTCAAAATAGCTGGTTCCGATTGTAGGATTGCTCATTTTTTTTGTTTTTGTAATACAGTTTAATGTTAAAACAGTCTGAAAAAAAATATGGTTTAAACATTAAACAGTTCAATACGTTAATTTTGCGCTTCCTCTCATGCTTTGGAAATTGGCTCGGTGGTAGAACTTTTATCTTTCGTATGTAAACGTACGAACCCAGTTCGAGGCTCGTCCTGACCTTTTTTCGGTGCAGATAATTTTCCTGTGTTTGGACATGACATGTATTTTTGGCACTTCAGATAATTTTTACAGTTTATAGCTTAACTTCACTTAGCAAAACAGGAAGAGTTAGACGGTAGCAATTGTTTTTAATTAAGTTGCACAATACACAATCAGTAAACTGGGAAACAGCAGAACAGGAAGACAAGATTTATTTATAGTTATTAAAATAATTGATATCAAAAAGGGGTAAATTCTTAAAAACATGATAAAAAGATTTTTCGTCATCCGTTTAAAATCTGAATTTCTAGGTTGCTATCAACATCTCTATATAAATTGAGGATTACGGCAAAAAGAAAGCAAGTAAATCTGTGTTTTTTTCCCTTAACTAAAAAGAATGTTAAGCTATATAAGGCAAATAAATCATTAAAGGCATTATCTTTTTATCATTGTATAAATAAATAATAACATAACAATAACGTAATTCTATTAACATTGCTCAAAAAAATACAGGGAAAAACATATTCAACCTGCAGGTAGCTTAAAGCTAGTCTAGGCAAGTTAATTTTATTAAGTGTATGTTTTAATTTCTTTTTGGTGATTATGTTTAGATAAGTTCAATTTCTTATATATGCGGATTGAGAATTACCAATTTCTTCCTGGGTGGGATCACAGAAAGCAAAACTCAAAAGCAAAAGTCGGTCTGAATTAGGGTCGGATTTGATATGAGTCAGGCCGCATGAATTCGGTTCCCCGACACTGACCAATGGCATTGACCCACGCTGCCAGCAAGAAATATGTATATGTCACTCTCCCGTCTTTGCATTTGCTCAGTCAATTGAAAAAAAAAACTCCCTAATATTTGGAAATTATATGCTATGGAAATGTATAGAAAAATCGAGTTTATATGGATAGCCAAAGTTTTTTCTTTTTTTAAAAAAGTATTACATCGGTAAATTGAATATTATTTTCATCTTCATTTTTCTGTAATATAAGGAATGACATTAAAACTGGAAATTTAAAATCTACCCGTTGTAAGTCTTTCGCCTCAACAGCAAACAGTGAAACACGCATGAAAACATTTTTAAAAAACAGTTAATTTCCGTCTCGGCGGACAAACACTACAGTGATTTCACTTCGAATTTACTTGAAAATTCTTAAAAACAAGAAAGCTGAAATGGTCTTAAATGTAATTTTCTATGAATATTTAAACCAACTGGTTTCTTGCTCAGAGTATATATAATTAAGGAAAAGTTGATTTTTCTATTCAAAATATTGTTTGAACCGGAAATTTCATGGGAAAATACATAATACTTTTAGTCCCGACACGAAACTAGACGTTAGTCGTTAGTTTAATTCTTAAACTTCACCTTTTACGGACACAAAAAGTAACAAGCGCGTGTACTAAATTATTTTCTGTTTAAAGATATTAATCTTGGCTGAAATAAATTCTTTCTGTGTCTGGGCAAGCAGTTTGCTTACAGGTAGAAGTTGTTCTGGACCTGATCCAAGTCATGTAAAGAAATAAATAATAAACATTCCACTTTGGCAACAAATTGTGGCTTTAGCAAAATTAAAATCAAAGTACATGTAACTAAGGCTTCATGATTTAAAACTGAATTTAGATTGTTGTATCAGACTATAATAACTGTCGCCAATTTTTTATTAAAGTTTTGAGAGTAAAAAGCTAGCAGGTGTTTGCAAAACAAAATGAACGTGAAAATATTTTGTTGTTTATAAACTTGATTCTTGACTGAATGAAAACCAACGTCCGTTTCAGTTCTATTAAATCCATTCTTCAACAAAACTTGTTTGTTTTTATTAGATGAATCTAGATCTGTAGTTGCAAGTACTTTTGGACTATGCAACTCAGTAGCCGTAGGTTTAAATGTGCAATTTTTTTTATACGAATACTTATAGAAGGTGGTCCAGCTCGTAGAGTAGAAATACTCTATATAGACTATACCGGCCACAAGTTAATTAACTAGCACAACAATTGCTTTGAGATAATGAGACAGGGTCAAACGACCTGTCATCATTCAAGCTATAGACATAAATAACAATCTCAACATATTTTAAAGGATTTTTAAAAACTTATAAAAAGTTTTTATACAACTAGAATAACCTCGACGCAACGTTTTCAACAAAACTTTCATTCATAACTGCAAATAAGACCATGTAACATGAAAATTACATTTTGTAATCAATAAACTGATACAAAAAAGGAGGAAATTTGAAATAAATTAGCCAAAGAACGACTGCGAGTAGTCAAACAAACGGATGATAATCAGCAAAGTTTCGAGCAAAATATCTTACAGCAACGATACATCGATTGGTCCGGAAAGAAACAGGATTGACTGACTTGAAAGTCAACATAGAACAGAAAGAAACTAAAGATTTTATCTAGATAGGTTTAAAATAAAACGACATGTTGTGTTAATTATTGTCTTTTTAGAAACAAGATTCGTTTTTGTTTCGAAAACACAAATGCAGATGTAACTTATGTAACAGGTGATTGGAAGGTTTCAATCAACTCGCGGTTATTTTTTTTTCGCCCATATCCTGTGCGTATTTACATGTTCTCAAAGCGAAAAAAATCTTTTAAGGAAAATTATTGAGGAAATTTTGTGATATAAGTAAAACATCCTTTCCAAACCTTAATCATTACGTGCAATAACAATTGGCCATTTTTGGTGGAATGACGCATTTTGCAATATAGCGCCGTCAACGAAAAAAATATGCACAGACGTTGCTATTGGTGGGTGGAGACGAAAAGACTTTCGATTGGTTGTCATAACACTAATAGCACAATATGCAAAAATTTTAAATAAAGCGGTATGCAAATTGCCTTCATTGTGCAAAAGCCAGTCTTTTTTATTCTTGAAATTCATTTGTCATGTGCGATTGCTTAGCAGAGCATAGAGAAAATGGCGTAGGAAACGACATTGTACTGATGAAGGATCAACGCACAAATTTTTGCGCTTCTGAAATGAATGAATATGAAGATGACGAGGACAATGTTGGTAGTAAAAAAGAACTTGATCGAAAGAGTTGTAACTTTGAATTAAACAATGAAATCCAGGGAGATTTTGACGAGTTTCACGAAGAAAGCGCAACTGAGGGGGATGATATTTATTCTCAACTTGCCCAGAAGGAAAAAGATTTGTTGTTAGCAGCAGAACTTGGAAAAGCTCTTCTAGAAAGGAATGAGGAACTTTCAAAGCATAATGAAGCTTTACAAGAAGAACTAGTGCAAAGAAACGAGGTAAAATTGTGCCAAAACTCGACGATTATTAAATATAAATAAATGTTTTTTGGTTTCCGAGGGAGCAGGTTGATTTAGATTTGCGCCGACGTAAATCAGGTAGCATTTAAACTTTTTTTTTTTTACCTTTTTATGAATGAAACATCGCTTATTCATTTCACAGGAGCTCAAACAGGAAAAACATGACTTTAGGTTAAAAATTGAGCGTGTGGAAGGCTTCCATGAATCTACCGTTCACGAGTTACAGGCCGATCTACAGGCATTACGAAATGAACTAAACTCCGTGAAGTCTGCTTCTGTATCTGATCTGGAACACAAAAAGGCATCTTTCGCTAGGATACAAGAAGACAATGAAAGGCTTCAACTAGAATTACAGCAGGTAAGAGTTCTCAGTAGCGCCGGCGTTAATTATTCTCTAAAAGTAAAACTAGGAAAATTTTGAATTTGAGAATCACAACGCAAAGCTTGCTATATATCATACGCCAATATGAGATGAACCAAATAAACTGCTTATTCGACATTAGTTTATAATGAAACCTACAAGTGTCTTAAACAAGGAAATATACTCGAGTTACTCGTGAAAACCCCTTTAATTCTATTTTTATTTTGAGGTTAAAGGTCCTGAAACAAAATCCTATTTTTCAATTTCTTGATAATTTTTTATTGTTGTCGTCACGCTTCTGTTCTGATCGCGATCGTCATACAACAACATTTTCTGCGTGTCAGATTTCTTGGTGAGGGGTTTGTAGCAGATAAGAAAACTTGCAAGATTTTAGGATGTTGACTTTATCTTACGTCGAAATATCAGCGGTACATATTAGCGTTGAAAAACAAAGAATAATCTAGATTAAAAAACAAATCTAGGTGAACATGTATCACATTTTTGACATTACAAGAACGAATATTTAGAAATTTTCTCACTGATATTTTCCCGTTAACAAAAAAATTGAGGAATAAAGCCTGATTCATTCGGTGAAACGACTATGATAACCACATTTGTCTCATCTATAATAGATTCTGTGATGCGATAGCAGAGTCAATAGCCTAATACAAAATGAGTCACTAACCACTACGGTTTTGTTTCATAGCTGCATGAAATAAGTTTAGATTTTGTAAAACAGCAAATGTAGAAATCGAGACCCTGATAGTAATGGCAACTTTTTATTACTAAAAATTTAGATGAGGCTTAGAATTCCGACGACGGTCTGATGTTTTTAAACGCTTTTCGCAAAACACGGCTGGCAATACCGAATGGCATTGAATATCTTTTCTCTTGACTTGTGCTGAAAACCCTTGAAGCCCGAAGGCATTATACTTAAATACTTATTAGGAAAGAATAATAAACATGGTATAAAAAACTGCTCCAAAAATCATACATTTGTAATTGTTTAAACTCGCGCTTTTCGAAGAATTATAAAAACCCCCGAGTGTTTTTGTCATCCTACTGTTTTCTTTGAAAATCCAACTGTTTTTTTGATAATACATTTTACACTGCTTTAATTTGAAAAAAAAACCTAAATTTTTCAGACTAAATAGGACTATAATTTTATTAAAGGTGTACTTTATTATATTGATTTTGACTTTCTTTGCTAACAATATTTTGGCCATTTAGACTATCTCTGGCTCCTGTTTGATGCCTGTTGTTACTTATTTGCAAATTAACACACAATTGACTTGAGTGGGTTACTTCCTTCATCGAATGCAAATAATCACCGTAATCAGATTACTTTATCTTAAGTTTTCGTGGGTTCAAAAACTTTTTTTTTATATTATTCTCATTTATATTTTGAAAATCCTAAACAATTTACGACAAAACGGCGTTATGTCTTTATGGCGCCAGCTATTTAGTGCTTTGCAATTTTATGCAAATTTAAACACTTAGGAATGTTTTAAATTCTAAAATTTTTACCACAATTGACCAAAATAAAGCCAAAAGCGCTTGTTACTGAAATACCGATAAAATAATACTTGTGATTCTTTAAGGATAAATTGTTTGTCCATGCAAAGCCAAAATGTTACTACTTGACTTTGATGCGACCAGAGGCAAGGAGTTGGTATAGCTTTCTAAAAGTAGAGAAAATAGGTTTAAACAACAAAATTACGCAACGGTTTAAAAATATCCCGTTATCCAGTGCTTACCAGCTCTATAAAATGTTCATTTTAGTGCTTTTCTTGAGACGTAAATTAATTCATTTTAACTTCAGTATGATCATAATGTCAAAAAATCTGCAAATCATAAAGATTTAAAGAACGGAGTTATTTCAAAGTTAAAATGAACTGCTGATTGCCCTTGTATCTGTGATAATTTAACGTTTGATTTTGAAATGTATCTTATATATGTTTTTATGTTTTGTCACTGAATTGAAAACATCAAATACTATAGATTGGAGGTGTTTTGCGAGTCGTCTTTTTATACTCGGCGTCCCCAAAAAGACCGCAAACCACAGACATAGCGTTTGTATTGACTTAAGTTGTTCTGTTTACGATGAGGCCCACTGTTATTCTAAAGTGTCCTTTTTTACATCAAAAATATTGAATGAACATCTTATAGATAGTGAAATGACTATGCATTCAATGTGAGATCTGAACTTTAATTTCAAAATGGTTGTCATGGCATATTCGCTGCAAGAAACTATGACTCGAAAATTTCGAGCGTTATTGTCATATTTGGTGCGATAGAATATACTTTGTTTTTGTCAAAGGCCAATATATCATATAAAAATCACCTAATACAAATATAAAAATATTACATCCTTTCCTAATGTACATTGTGATAGCGGAAGTGAAACGTTAGACGCCCTGAATTGAGTAACTAGCCGATTTTTTTTGGAGTGGAACCGCATCTGGTGGCAGTATTGCCTTAAAAGGATCAATCTATACAATAGAGTTGTATTTATTTTAAAATTCAGTCTTCCACCTCCGCTTTTGTTTTAATTTACACCCAACATGGACTCAAACAATCTGCGGTTGCACGCAAATCATTAAAGAGATAGCTTTTTTTTACAAAATGAATTAACAAATAAAAACACCTGACCACATTGCATTTTTTAAAGTTACTTACCATCTAAATGTTAACTGTAGTTTATAAATACATTTTGAAGAAGTGCTATTCTAGAAACTAGCTATAACCAGCAGATTTTTCGGCATTGCATCAAAAACTCCCTTAAACGTGTTTAAATACTTTATCCATAAACTGCTTACTTAAAACTGCATCACCGTGTTACATAATTTTGAGGGTAGAAGCTGAATATTAAATATTATTAAAAAGCGACTTGAAAAAGCTATGAAATACAAAATATTTCATTGGGGAAATATGGAATATGGAATATTTCATATTTACTGAAATGGAAAAAGGCCTTTTCCTGTTGACAATCAAAGACATTTATATTGACGCTGGCAAAAGCCTTTGAAACTAAAGTAAAATCAGCGCGCCTTAACACGCTTTTACCTTTTCACAACCTTACCCAACCTTAAAAATTTAAATCTTTTATAAGCTAACTTGCTTGGTACTGTTACAAAGTTTGTGACGTCATCATCGAGCTCAACCAAAACTGAAACTTTATCCAGAACACTCTCTGTGACCCATGAGACAGAAAATGTTGGTTTTGCTTAACCGCTAACAACGATTCTGCCCATTCATGGACAAGTGGTCCCCAAGCAGGTGTGTAGACTGTCATCAGGTCACCTTCATAGTTTTTGTAAGTCTCATTGAAAGGGAAAAGTAATAAGCTGCCATAAAATCAAGAAAATACGGGGATGTGTCGTCACATCAACAGGAGTTTCAAGTAAAGCGATGACATTCTCAGCAACTATTAGTTCTGTTAAAATCCAACACAAAGAAAAACTTTATTAAATTTCAAAATCTCCTTTCATCAACCTAAAATCAAAAGCACAAGTCGAAAACAATTTCAACTTACACAGCCGTTGCGAAACACTTTCCCAATTGACAGTGAAAGACATTTCAATCAAGGCGGGAGTACACCCAAAATCTATTTCTTAATTTCAGAATTTATCTCAAAAACAAAGTTCTTTTAAATGCAAAATCTTTGGCACAATGCTTAGTTTGAGTAAATGGTACTTTCAAACAACTCTTAACCTTTTCGGTTGTGCAGTTATTTTAACCAAACGTCTCAAAACCTGGCCGATTAGAACAGTTTCTACGAACAACTTCAGCAGAAAGCAATTTTGCTGGCACTTAAAACGCAATGCATCATGGGAATTTTTTTAATATTTTGTGCGGGAAACACCTACTCCATAAACATTTTCTATCATATATATAAGTCTCAGAGCAGGTCAACATTTTGGCAAAATTTGCAGCTGATTGCTTTTATCTTTCAATGAGACTTCCAAAAACTATAAAGATGACCTGATGAGAGTCCACACATCTGCTTGGGGGCCCCTTGTCCATGAATGGGAAGAATCGTTGCTAGCGGTTAAGCAAAACCAACATTTTCTGTCTCATTCACAGTGCCAATGAACAGTTCTTCGTCACTGACAAGGTTTA
>JAPEIX020088356.1:0-10575 GCA_026122405.2 Zoanthus sansibaricus | reverse complement strand
TCTTTCACATTTACTGGTATATTGTTGTGTTTCATTGTTTTGAAAAAGCCATATAAAAATATACCACCGCTTAATGTAATAACTTCTGTGCTTGAGAAATCTATAGTAATATTTTCAGATTTATTTAGAACATTTTCAATGTTGAATTTTTTTAGTACTTTTTCTGAGTCTTCAGATGCATATAAACTAACTATTTTGGGTGCAATAATTTTTCTATCATTACCTCTGGTTGATTTTCTCTTTACCCTCTGAGGTAAACTCTTCTTATGTTTCTTGGCTCTCTTCTTCTTAGTTTCTTTCTTCTTTCGATTTTCTAAATGATGTGTATGTATTTTATGCCATTTTTTAGAGTACATAATTCTTAAATAAATTATATATTAGAGTTATTGTAAAAAATTTCAGTTTCACATCACTCTTTAAAATTTCACAACACCACCTAGCGGGAAATGAAGAACTGAGCGACAAATTCAGAGGCTGCCTTTACCATTGCAACTACAAAGGCTATCAATACAACTATGGCTTGCACCATTTCAAGGTCACGTCCAATGACAGAATGCAAAAGCAGACTACCTAGTCCAGAAAGCGAAAACATGGTTTCTATAATAAGTGTGCCAGTAAGCAAATACCCTAACTGTACAGACGCAACATTGAGAGTAAACAAGAACGCGCTCGGTACTATTTCTCGCCACCATACCCAGCGCGGAGAAAATCCCAAGGTCGTGGCAAAAGTAACGAAGGGGCTATTTTTAACAAGCATGACCGAAGAAAGCAGGGATTGGACATAGAGCGGAATCTGCCCCAAAGTTAACACAAGCACAGGTAAGATATAACGCGCAAAACTCTGTCCGTAAAACACAGGAATGGGAAAAGGTACAAAACGCACGAGTAAGAGTGCGTAGAGTGACAACGTAAAAGAACTAAAAGACATGAGTAGTAGGAGCCCAGAATGTAAAAAACGCCTCAAAAGAATCGAGCAAACGTCTAAAGCGCGAACAAATAGCACGGCACACAAAAGCGCCATGCTGAAACTAATCACAGCAAGCAGCGCTGTTACTTTCCAACGCGCTATTATGGTCTTGAGTATTGGCTCTTGTGTCAAAAAAGACTTACCAAAGTCAAAGTTCAGAGCACGGTACAGCCAGCGGCTGTACCCCCTAATAAGGTCTGCAGGCGTCTGTACTTTTTCCTTTATTTCTTTCTGTGCTTCATACGCCAGCGTATCTAACCCACGCAACGCATCTCGTGCACTGCCGGCAATGCCATATAACATTACATAGGAAAGAAAGGACACGCATATTACAAGAAATAATGTGCGAAGACCCAGCATAGTCACACGATAGAAAAGAGCAATCACTTTAATATCATAAAGCAAAGCCATTAATGTAGTAACGGCTTTGCTCAATCCTAAAACATTGTAGCCCTGCGAATAGTTAACAAGTTATGCCTCTGTAGAATACAGGGCACGCCACTAATGTATTAAAGTGAATAATATAACTTGTATTCCAGAGGTGTTGGATGTATTTTGTTCGGCATAACCTCATTTTCCATTTTGAAGTCAGTATAAGCATTTATGAAATCCTCGCTAAACACCTCACCAGCCGTAAGATAATCGTTGTCTTTACGTAACTCTTGCAGCGCAATCTCCAAATCACCGCAAGTTGCCGGCACATCTTTCAACTCTTCTGCAGGCAAATCGTAGATATTTTTGTCTAACGCTTGCCCTGGATCAATGTGGTTGCGTATGCCATCTATCATTGCCATGGTCATGGCTGCAAAACTCAAATAGGGGCTTCCCGAAGAATCGCCACAGCGAAATTCAAAACGTCGTGCCTTCTCTGCACTCACATAAGGAATACGAATGGCAGCAGAACGATTAGTTGCGCTGTAAGCTAAGCGCACCGGCGCCTCATATCCTGGCACCAGCCTACGATAACTGTTAAGCGTAGGATTAGTAAAAGCCTGTATGGAGCGCCCATGCTTTAAAAGCCCGCCAATGGCGTACAGAGCTTCTTGTGATAAACTTGCGTACTTATCACCCGCAAACAAATTCTTTCCCTCTTTCCAAATAGAAGTATGTACATGCATGCCACTTCCGTTGTCGCCATATAGCGGCTTAGGCATAAAAGTCGCAGACTTCCCAAACTCGGATGCCGTGTTCTTTACCGCATACTTGTACTTGTAGACATCGTCGCCAGCTAGCACGGCACTGTTGTAATCTATGCCAATTTCACATTGAGCCGTACCCACCTCATGGTGATGCAGATTAACCCCAAGTCCCATTTCTATCATATGTGAGGTCATTTCAGAGCGAAGATCCATCAAGCCATCTTGCGGTGTTACGGGCAAATAGCCCTCCTTGTGTTGTATAGTATGTCCATGTTCACCCTCTTCGCCGCTGCTATTCCACGGACCTTCAGAACTATCAACATGCAAAACCGAAAAGTTTTTAGTGACATCAAAAGAAACTCTGTCAAAGACAAAGAATTCCGGCTCGGCGCCAAAAAATACCTCGCTACCTATGCCGCTGCTACGCAAATACTGCACTGCCAAATCTGCAATATTGCGAGGTGAGCGGTGATATAAATCACCCGTGCGTGGCTCTTTGATATTTCCATACATAACAAGCGTTTTCCGAGAACGAAAGGGATCTAAATACGCCACACTTACGTCTGGAACAAACAACATATCAGAACGCTCAATTCCTTTCCATGCCCGTATAGACGATCCATCAAAAGGAAAACCATTTGTAAGTTTCTGCGCATCCAAAGCACTTGCATTGAATGTAAGATGATGAAGCTTACCAAACATGTCATCAAATTGCATGTCTACATACTCAATGTTTTCTTTTTCTATCCATTCCACAATAGAATCTACTGTATAAGCCATAAAGCCTCCTAGAGCATTTGCTCATAATTGTAACTAAATTCTTTAAAATTACAAAAATGTAGATAGAAAATTTTATCTTTCATTTTTGTTATATTATTAATAATAGGGATTCAAAGATTATTTTACAAGCACTTTGGTGTAGTAATTTTCTGCGCAAAGAGTCCATCTCTAGGTCTGTTGTAAACTTTACGGGTGCGCTGCTTCACTTGCTTGTTTTTAGGTGTGAAAAACAGATTACTCCTAATTTCATATCTTACACTCTGTTTGTACGGCCTCTAGCATCCGGTCCATACTAGCCTTCTATACGTTACATCCCACTACAATTAATGCATTGCCTATTGGCAGATTTCTCAAATACACACCAGCTATGTTTATGCGACATGCATTTTTTAGTTTTTTCTTATTTTATTGTGAATTTTTCGTTTATACGCTCTTCTGTAAGTTGATAAGAATAAATATCATTTTCTACATTGAACATCTTTATTGTTTTGTCACTGCATGATATGTAATATTCTAAGTTTTATTTTTACATAAAAGTATAAATATATTTTATATCCTTGTGAGGCTTACATTCATTAGCTAACCAAGACATTGAAAGTTAGTGCTTGTTTTTATATTCCTTATAGGTAGTGAAGAGTTTTCTTATTACTTCTTTTAGCCTGATGATGCAAAGAACATTGATAATCATGCGCTGTATTTTTTTCGGCAATATTTTTTGCATCCATTTCGGAGTAGGTCCCCATGAATATTCAAAGTAATGAATTGCAATTGTATTGTTTGTTATATCACTTTTCTTAAGTGTTTCATCTGCAAAATATGGGTAAAAATATTCTTTCGAAAAGAAACGAATATGTTGTAAGCGTACATTTCTATTTACATTTTGTGTTTTTAATCCATGTTGAATTGCTATGATTAAAGCAATCTCTGGACCTGTTTGGGTCAATGCACTTTCTTTGTCATAATGCGTTAAAAAATCATAGACAAACAAATTATGTTTTTGTGCACCAACGACGGCATTGCAAATCTCATAAGCACTGTCAGGAGCATGACGCTTACCAGCAAAGCCAATAAATGCCGGCTCATATAAGAGACTGTCAAACGATTGCACTAATTCAACATCGAGGTCTAGGTAAATACCACCTTCATGATACAAAGCATACATCCTTGTGTAATCGGCAACGAATGCCCAGCGTTTACTGATGCGCATCTTCTGTACATACGGATGATCCATAGGCGCATTATCTTCAGACCATTCTTTAAGCACATAGTCCGGCACATATCTCTGCCATGACTGAATGCATCGCTTATGCAGCTTACTTTTCTCATTATCACCAAACCAGCAATAATGAATTATCTTTGGGATTACCATAACTTTAATGTTTTTCCTAATTCTTTTTCATCTCTCTATGAAATGATTTATATTTTATGTTGCGCATGCAATACTGCAAGCGCATAGGTATCATCATTCGCAAACAGCGCTTACAATAGTGCCACAAGATAAAAACACTAACGCGTAAAAGATGCCATACTTCAGGGTATAATTCCCGCTGTATGCAACGCCGCTCACGCATCATAAGGGGAAAATTATCGGTAGAATAACCCTGCGCCTGTACGGTAGCAATGTGCTCATGACATACAAAGATTCGCTTTCCAGTTTTAAGCACACGCGCCATTTGGTGGGCATCTGCACACACTTTGTAGCGCAGGTCAAACAAGTGCTGCATAGCTATGGTTTTGCGTATAAAGAGTGCTTGGTGTGAAGTGGGCATAGCACAAGGCAATGCCTGTGCGGAGCGTACTTGTTTAGATATCAAGTGTCCGCACAAGTCTTCATAAAAAGCTGAAGCAACATACGCATAGTTCTGCCCAGTCTTTACAAAATCACTTGAATCTAACATAGCTTTCTGAACGCGCGCGAGTACCTCTTCATGACAAAATACATCGCCTGTGTTCAAAAACAATATCCAGTCTCCCCGTGCATAACTTATGCCCTTATTCATCGCATCGTATATTCCCTTGTCACTGTGGCATATATGGCGCAACACATGAGTATTCTTTTTTCTACAAGCATTCTGTACACAGGCATGCACTTCTGGCAAAAAGCCTCCATCTATCACTATGCAGTCTAAATCTGCTTTTCTCACGTTCTGCATACATATGGAAGCAAGCGTCTTATGTAAACCTTTTAGATCGTATTTTATCACGGTTACAACGCTAAAAAACGGCTTTATTTTATCCATATTGTAATAATGATATTTGTTTTTTTGACCCAAGACTAGGAGTAATTCAATTCTTAAACACTACGTTATGAAAAAATGCATGTAGATTATTCAACAATCTGTTCTATAAAAGCAAGTAGCCTCTTCAATATCTTATATAAGTGACTTTTTATGTGTATTTTTGATATTAGAAGTTACCAAGTTGTACCAGTACAAAATATCGAGCGCACTTATAAGTGAAATATAGCAATTATTGCGAGAATCTTTTGCGCGGTGTATTTCATCGTTCTTTGTGTTTGAGTACAGCTACAACATGTTAGTAAGCCCCACTCCGTATACTAAAGAGCAATATATCAGCAGCACTACACAATGTAATTTGTTCAAAACACTCATTGTTGAAGTAGTCACAACGATAAAATTATGTTGTTTTAATATTTGTAAGATACTCATGCATTATAATGCGCATGTGCTTCATAAGCAGTGGTCTAAAATTGCCTGAACCGAATGGAGAAAGAATATCAGGAACTACATACAAATTCTTTACTCATATTTTAGTATCTTTTAGAAATGACAAAGGACAAAGATAGGATTTTCACTCATTCCAACAACACGTAAACTGTCAACACAATACGACCTTGCATATGAATTAAGGTAATAGTATTGACATATCAGAGAATTCTTCTCTAAGAGTATTTCGCATGAGCGCCATTTTCGAAAAGAGATCTCCAAGCCAATGAAAATACTCAGATAAAAGATAATCTATCATAAATATCGCGGTCTTAAATTGGTAGCTCATTAGCTTCGAAAGCAGACTATACACATGCATTTTAGCTTTAATCGTAAGACTCATGTTTTAGCATGAACGCTTTCGACTATGCCTTGTGTTGCGCTCCCTTTAGAGATAACAAGTGCATTTTCATATATCGAGTAGTAACCTTCATCAAGAAATCTGCAGTACTCCTACGCAAACAATTACTCTTTATCATACCTCACATTGCAGGGCTTGTTCCTTACAATTATTTTCTGTCGAACAAACACTACACTGCGCACGCAGGGGCTTTGCAAGTGAGAATAGCGTAAGCATAGTGCTCTTATGTGCGAATGTTCATTTCTTGACACAAGGCCTTATAGCTACCTTCAAACGAAACAACTCCCTTATCTATCTTGTAAATGTAGTCACAGGATGAAAGCGTATTTATTCTGTGCGCCACAATGATAATGGTCTTGCTACTTGGTAGGTTGTCTATAGCTCGTTGTACTTCCTGCTCGGTCTTCGTATCCAAATGTGAAGTTGCTTCATCAAAAAAGAGCACATCTGGGTTTCTATACAGGGCGCGCGCAATGCCCAAACGCTGCCTTTGTCCGCCGCTGAGGCGCTTGCCATGCTCACCTATAGCGGTGTCCATGCCTTGAGGCATCTTACGCACCATATTCCATAAATTTGCAATCTTCAATACTTCTTCTATCTTCTTTTTATCTATATCTCCTTCGGCAACACCAAAAGCTATGTTATTTGCAATACTATCTTCCATTAACAGAGTCTCCTGCGGAACATAGCCTATGTTTCTTTGCCAGCGACGCATGTTCTCCCTTACACTCACGCCATCTACAATAACCGATCCCCGTGTAGGATTAAGAAATGCCATGAGTATATGGAGCATCGTTGTCTTGCCTCCACCTGAGCCGCCAACTATTCCTATTTTCTGTCCTTTGGTAATAGAAAAAGAAATATTGCGCAGCACTATTGCGGAATTCTTATAAGAGTAGTGCCTTCCATTATCACTGAACACGGGATAAGAAAAACACACTTTTTTTACCTCTATGGATTTTTCAAACGGCAGGGGCTCTATCTTTTCTTCTGCCTCTTCGACCTTATGTTGTAACGCAGTCTGGTACTCTTCGTAAAACTCATTCACTGCCACTTGATCGCTTGCAAAACTGCCCAGATACCCGGTAATACGCAGCGCTGCAGGCATAATTTTGAACACAGCAGTAGCAAAAACCGCAGCAGTAGTCAATATTTCAGTCGCGCGCTCGGGACTGTAAATGATGATAAAAACCGCGTAGCTTACAAATGCTAAGACGACACAGAGTTCAAGTACCACACGCGGGAGCGAAGAAATAATGCTTTTATACGCTCCCAAGGGTATGGTTCTGTTATAAAAAAGGTGGAAAATACGCAAAAAAAAAGGTTCAGCACTAAAAAGACGACTGAAGGTAAAATTATGCACTCCTTGGTATAGTGTCATGCTCTGTTTCTTAGAAAGTATAAGTTCAAGTTGTGCAATACGCCCTAACTCCTTGTGCACAAGTTTATATGTTATAAACGAGATAATCCCGAGTATGCATATCATAAACAAGGCACCGGAAGAAACTACGGTAACACCCACGCCCATTATAAACACAAAAAGTAAGTCATTTATCAGACTCAGCAAACCCATGATTATGCCAAACGCTTTACCAGAAAGGCTCATAGAAAACAAAGTCTGCGCTGCAGAACGCCCCAAGTAATAACCGTAAGACATATATAAAACAACGGTGTATATTCTCTCAGAAAGGTTCTTTGTGGCATGTGCTGTATAGAGATTGGTTATATATAGGACAATGAGACTTGTAACGCTACGAAATACGAACATGATTAAAAACGCAAATGCAAAAAAAACTACTAATTGCGTTGATGAAGTAAAATTAAAAAACTCAAAAACATACCGTGCCATTTTCACTGTGTACTGCACAACCAGTCCAGAATTACTTACATCTGAGTAAATGGCATTGGCATTTTGCAAAAATACTACAAAGGGAATGACCAAACCTATACCTATGAGTCCCAATAAGGAACTTATGACCATACAGGCAAAAAGCCACGGGAGTTTTCTTCGCGAACCTAAAAGCAAGTACCATACCTGACGGATGGTGGTGCTGAATTTAAAAGATTGCACCGACTCTTGTAGAGTCTTCTGTTCCTCTATGAGCGCCTCTTCCTCCTCTGCACTCATAGATATGTTCATTTTCTTAGATTTTTTGCGTAAATTTTTGCGTATTTTTTCACGTTGTTCTGCATTTATTTTCATAGTTTGTCTCACCACTATGCTTTATAGGCATTGTGCACAAACCACTTATATGAATTTCTTATTCCTTCTTCCAGCACTATGCGGGCATGCCACCCTAGTGCATTCATTTTTGAAAGGTCCATGCATTTTTTGAGTGTTCCATTGGGTTTTGAAGTATCCCATGTAATTGTACCGGTAAAACCGACAATACCCCGTATAACCTCCGCCAAATTGCGTATACTAATATCTACACCGGTACCCACATTGATATGCTCCCCAAGATCTTCTAGGGTGTATTGCTTCATCAAAAAAAACAGGGCGTGCGCAAGGTCATCTGAGTATAAGAATTCTCGCTCTGGGCTACCGTCCCCCCACAGTACTACATTCCTCAATTTTTTTTTCTTAGCGCGGTGAAACTTATGGATAAGCGCTGGAAGCACATGCGAAGTTTCTATATCAAAATTATCTCTAGGTCCGTATACATTGCTAGGCATAGCACTTATAAACGAAGTACCGTACTGTTCATTATAATAACGACAAAGTTTTATTGCGGCAATTTTGGCAATGGCATATGGTTCATTCGTTGGTTCAAGCGCGCCTGTGAGCAGACTTGTCTCTACAATGGGCTGAGACGCTTGCTTAGGATAAATGCAACTCGATCCCAAATTAATAAGCTTTCTTACCCCACTGCGATAGGCTGCATGAATTACGTTTGTCGCTATGCTCATGTTTTCATAAATAAACTGCGCCTTATAAGTGTTATTAGCCATTATCCCTCCCACCTTTGCCGCACACAAGAACACATAGTCCGGCTTTTCAAAAAGGAAGAAATCCTCCGTCTCTTTTTGGCGGGTTAAATCTAGTTCTGCATGGGTTCTGCACACCACATTACTGTAGCCCTTCTCAAGAAGTAGCTTATGCACCGCTGAGCCTACTAAACCACGGTGTCCCGGACTTATATTGGATCTAACATGATCTAACATGATCTAGCCATTTTAGGGGTCCAAGATATTGCATATTAGGAGATGGCATGAACTGTCATCATGGGATTGATTCTGTTTTGAGTTGTATTCAGCTCTGTTTCAGCTCTCAGCTCTGTTTTGATTTTGAGTTGCAACGTCTATACGGTCAGTTCTGAATTCCGTAGATGCTGCTTGTTTTGATTACACTCGTTCCGAATCGACCCTGCACCACACTCTGGAAGTGACTTTGGGGAATCTCCTATTTTTCAATATCACAGTGATATCACCATGTTTCCTGATTTTCCTGGTTGCAATCCCCTCTGAGCACTTTTTCAAAGTAATCTTTAAAGTAAGTGAAACCATCTGGTTTGGTCTCAAAAAAGCGGGGACCACCAGAATTTCTATGGTTTATATCATATATGGTTTTCCCCACCAAAAATGGCTATCTTTCGAGCTTCCCCAGGCCTCGCAGAGATGACCCGTTTGGTGGTGAAGAAGGGCGGCAAAGCCTCCACCATCACTGGACTCGCAGGCGCATCCCATAGCAGGATATGATCCATAACGTGGGATATAGTTTTTAAGTGATTTAGAACTATATATATACACATTACTGTATTATATTATGATATGTATATGATATCTATATATATAATATGTATGTGTAAAACAATGTAAATCATGATATATGATCCAGATACAAGTGCGATAGAACATAATGCAAATGAGAAAGTCCCGGCTCTAACTCATTGCGGAGAATCCGTGTGTCAAAAAGAGAAAAAGTACAAGCAAGTGATCAACAAGATAGTGAAGAGAGCAGGAGACATACTCAAAAAATTGCAATACCGGAACTGTATTTTTTCTAAATTATGAACAAAACAATCTGTTTAATATTTGTTATATTCACTCGTGCAAGTCTCACTGTTTACAACGCCCCTTCATCCCTCCCCGTGAGCTTGGTTCAACGACAAGCAATTGACTGAGATAAGTAAATAATCTGCGTATTCACTCTCACCAGACCTTTACTTTGACTCAGTAACATAAGTGCTGACTGTCACGTGTATTATCTCAAAAAAAGTAGAATTGTATTTCAAGGTTGCGGCGTTACTTTGTTGAGTGGTTAGAGGTGTTACTGCTATTATTTCGGAAACTCGATATCCATCGGTCTGCCGCTGAAATATCGATTTGAATGAGAGACAAATTTGCATATTCTGACCATCAACGCCATTTGTTCCTATACTTCCTAAACATATTAAAGAGCTTGAGCACTGGAACATTTCTTCACGACGGAGGTTTATTTTTCGAGAGTAGATTGGATTGAGAACGGCGTTTTTGGCGCGAATCTTTAATTAAAGCAGCGCGCGCTACCACGACGGACGCAGGCAGGATAAAAAGGCGCGAAAACAAATTTTGAACAGTTAGGTCGTAAACAAACTTTAACTTGTAAAATTAGCTACACAT
>JAPEIX020088298.1:0-10576 GCA_026122405.2 Zoanthus sansibaricus | reverse complement strand
AGAGAAAGCCGATTGATTGTTTTGATACAAAAAATCGTTCAAAATCGCAAAAGCTCCCAGTAGTCAAAGGGTTAATAGCTGAGCTCTTTGAGTGTTATTTTTTCAAGCGAATGTCAAGAGTTCAGGCGCTCTAATTGTTTGATTGCTCAGGACCTCAACTAGTGTGAACTACTCTTAATTGACACACATCACCTTTCTATCAGGCTGACTCAATGGCTGTCTGCTATTCTGAGGGGTACTGGTTGAGTTAGGTAAGCGAGAAAAGTTTGTAGTTCCATCCTGGATCGAGTAAGACGTGTCACTTGGTGGAGGAGTATTGGAATGTCTACTCCCTCTGCTAGGTGGTCTAGCATCCACCTCTCGACCATCCTGTAACTCAAAATCTTATAATTAGTTCAAGCAACCGATATTTAATCCTATCTTAACAAGTTTAAATTTCGGTTGTCTGAACTAATCAAAACATGTGTTTTAAGAAACAGCTATCCCAAAACAGTAGTATTATTATATAATTAAAGGTTTTACTTTTCACATAAATGAAAAAAAGGCGATTTAGGGACAAACTTTTGTATTATAGAAGTTTAATTGTAGAAAATTTGGATTTAAACTAGAAACCGCACTATAAAAGCATTAGGTCCGCCCAAATCAAAATTCAAATTTTGAACAACATGGTCGTTAAACTTCTTTCTGAGTGATTACAATAAAGAAATCTGTTGGACTACTAAAATAAATCTCCTATACGTTCTAATTGCTAAAAACTAATTATTTACAATAATTTCTTATATATAGTATGTTTAAAAATATCTACTTCACTTTGAAACGTGCATAAATCATCAAAGTTCTTTTAGTTCTAAAATTTTGAATTTGAAACTTTGCACCGTTATGTTACAATCCACTGATAACGTTTTCTGTTTTCCTGTCTGCTATGTTATTTACTTCGCACAACGCAGACTTTATTTGTTTTTGAAAGTTCGAGATTTCGAGCAGATTCAGAAAAAATGAGTTGTAATATTTTATGAAACAAATTTGAATAAAAGACAGAGATGAGATGAATGTGATGTTCAGCGGTTGAGTGACAACTGAAGGTGACTATTGCCTGCCACCTTTTATAGCGCGGTTTTATGTTTAAAGCCCTGAAGATGAAAATTCAATTATGATGCCTGGAGGAGGATTTGATGGTATCCATTTGAACTCCAACAAAGCAAACAAAAGACGATGGAAATTTATGGTATTAGTGGTAGTGAACGTAAATTAAAACTGAACGACTAAGTATTAGTAAGTGTAATAACTGTCAGATCTAATCAAGTTCTTGCATATATACATACTCAAATAAACGACTCACAACGCTTCAGTTTCCAGGGAACTTACCAATGGTGGAAAGCCATATCTTCCAGGTTGCGGGGGAGGTGTGTGGGAGAATGGAGGCACTGGGCATGGCATTGGAGGAACAGGTGGACCTAAACAGACACGCGTTTTAATCATAATAGGCAAACCTAAGCCAGATTGATTGTTACACCTGACATCTCTAAAGATCTTCATGTAATAAACATACATTCAAAAATAATTACAAAACAACTAAACATAGCCCCTTAAAATATATCGATTTCAAACTGATAAATTAACATTATACTTGATTGAAAGCAACTATGTTCTCACACTCTGTTTTCCACTTAAAGGCCTTAGAAAAAATGTTAAAGGTCACAAATGAAACAAAACTTAGTTAATACTAGTGGTCATCAGAGATTATAGCCAGGTGATTAGTAGCTCAAAACGCGCTGACAACAAACACTAAACAAGTTAACGGCAAGGTATAGAAACTTTATTTCTGATAAAAAGCTTACAACTAATGAGCTTTAAAGATGTCTCTTCTCATACAAAAATAGCTGGTGCTGCCTGTGTAACATCAAGCTTTACTGTCCCCAGTTCGATTCTCGCTATGTTCACTCGCTTGTATTTTCTTTTTGTTCAAAAATGGTATTCCTCCCAAAAAGAAATCAATTTCTTCTTCTTTTTTCAACTCTACTACTAAGCTAACACAAGTACAACAGATCGTAAAATTCTTGATAAAGTACAACTTCAGATAGTTTTCTTGATAAATTTAAATTTTTGATCGACACGCGAATCAAAAATCAACATTTATTTTCTAGAAACTATTTAATTGTGCAACTTTCTAAATTTCCAGTCAACTTGCTTTGTAGTGGTATAAATTAATTTGTTTTACAGCTTTACTCTTAACATGAAAAACACTGAAGCACATATTTGTTACCATGCCACTATGATACTGTGCCACGCATGGTCGTGCATGAAGTCGAGGCATTCATGCGCGTAGCTACCTGTAAGCCAGATAAGCCCGGGCTTACCACTTTTTTGAAACCAATTTCTTTCGTTTCAGAAAAAAAGGTACTGGACAAACAAGATGGTTCCTCGAAATCATTCTGCTGGACTTGTTTTCTTCATTTTTCATTTAAAACATCACCACATCGCAAACATCGACATAGACGGCCGAGGGGAAGTGGTGAAGTCAATTGACCAGATAAAGAACTTCTTTTTAGTCCTTTTGAAATGGCTTCAAGTACTTCCAGTACTAGTTAATCTATCATTGTAAAAAAAATTGCTTTTTTTCGCCTCCACTTTGACTTATAAAACATCATACGAAAAATTATTGGATTGGCTATGGCCTTGTCTACCTGCAGAAAAAATGGGCTGGCTACACGCCTGGCATTGCTAAGCGTTCTCTTTCGCAAATAAGAAATGATGGAATGAAATGCTTCCGCTAATAGGTAAAAAGCATAATGTTAACAACACAAGATTAAAATGATAATTGCAGCAAGTCTTGTACTAAGATAACGTTTCGGGCGTTAGCATTTCCTGATTTTCTAACACAGGGCTAACGAACTACAAATGCAACGATAATTATTACCGTGCCGAGGCTGCAAGCCACTGGCACAGTCTTAGAATGCAGCGGTATCGGCCGATTGTACAATTGTGCTTGTAAGCCATAGCACAAAAGTAACGTGGGCTGTCCATGCCGAGTGGCCAACGATTATTTAGCGATAACATCCGAGAGCATGGACTAAACAGATTTAATAAAACTCTAACCCAGGCAAAGTAATAACCACGAAGTGGTTCAAGTGTCTTTTTAACCTTGACTTAACTAAAATGCAAATTATAACAATGATTTTATTCTAGTCTACCTCTCATGCGAACTAAGGGTGGTATTGGTGCTGGACTTTGGTGACCTGGGGGTGCAGCAGGAAACGGGGCACCTGGTGGAACACGGCCACTGAAAAACAAGGTCAATATATATCATTAATATTTTCTTCTTTATTTCTAAAAACAATATTAGCAATAACTAAGTTTTGAATTTAACCAATTATTCAAGTTGTTTTCACGCGTTAATTACTGGGCTGCCTGTGGCAAACCAGTATTACAATCGGGCTGTTTTTTTCTTTTAGCTATAAATTAATGAGAAATTGGAATTTTAGGCAAAGTTTACTAAATATGGCTTTGCACACTTATTGGCTCAAAGCTCGCTCTGGCATTCAGCTAAGCGAAATTGTTCAAATGTTCACAAAATCTTGGCAGTATGGAATTTTTAAATCAGATATGTGCACTATTTCTCAACCGATGTTCATAAATCTTTACTTTTGAAGCAAACTCGTTGAGCTATGGTAAGACACAGATCGACTACTTTAAGATAATATTTAAGGTATGAAGTGTGTTGAGATAATTCCACTGAGAATTATCAAGAGACCTGTAAAGCTCACAACTGAAATAAACTTGGCCGGCAAAATGTGGATTCTTTTTGGTTATATGAGCTGCTAAAGGATGATATTAATACAAGCTCGTTCCACACAAACTAAAACTGACGCAAATTGAGATTCTTGTTAAAAACACATATATCAGAGTTTGTTTTCAATAATTTAATTGTTCTGCATTTTGAAAACAGGTTGGTAATAATTTTGAAGCATTTTTGGACCCTCGATATAGTACCCTCGAGTTTCGACATGGTATCCTCGACCCTCGAGTAAAAGGCAAACTCTAAAGGCGGATACAACTATGACCTGCATGAAATATAATAAACCTGTCAACATTCGGTCTCAACAATACGCATGAGGTATTGGAACGTTATGGTTAAACCCACCGATCAGTAAAGCACCGAAACTGTAAAATCTAACCATAATAAATCCGTACTAACAAAACCCGAAGGGAATAATCACAATGCTAACTGCAATAAAATAATTGTCGTAATCCTAATGCCTGTCCGATGAACGAAAATTGCAATGACCAGAACATAATTTACAAAGCTGAAATAAACACAGCAACTACAAAGGAGGCAAACATCGGACTTTTTGACACAACGTTTAAATTTAGGTACACAAACCACCTGTGTTCATTTAGAAATGAGCGTGACAAGCATTCTACTGAGCTTAGTAGATATATTTGGGAATTGAAAGACAAGAACATTGACTATTCAATGAAATAGCGGAAAATTAAACAGGAAAGATCATACTCCAACATCACTAAACATGTAACTTGTGTTTGTGGGACAAATATGTTATAATTTGTAAGCCAGAAATGTACACCATCAACAACAGAAATAAATTCTTATCAAGTTACATACAATCTAGAAATTTTTTAGTGAAAACCGCATTTTAATGAACTGATAAATCACAGGGTTTTTAAACTCATACCTATTACACTTTATCTTAAAAGTGACAATTACTAAATCCTATTGGTCAAATCAAACGATTCTTAGTGATAAGCATTTCTTGTATTATTATAACATTCCCTGTAGAATTAGGTCATTCCGGAGCAACGATTCTTAAACTATAAGCTCACTGGCCCTCATTAGCTTTCAATTGTTCTTCTCCAAAAATATGCTCTATCAACATTATACTTCAATATCCGATAAGCCATGATGTCCTTTCGAGCACAAATATTTATAAATAAGATCATCTTAATCTTGTAACTTTCAAAGCCTCATAGTGTGGAAATTTATGCGACTCTTGTACTTGTTAAAGTGGAAACTAGAGCTTCAATATGTAAGCTCTAATATTACATCATTCCGTTTACGTTTTAACAACCACAAGAGCCAGATATAATTTATATATAATTGTAAACAACGGTACAAATAAATCATTCATTCAGAATTATCAATAAACCAGGATCTTTCTTGAAAACATTAATCAGATGATGTACTGTCACTGGCAGTTACTGTAAGCTATCAAAACAAAATGTTTTTATCTCCAATCAAAAATCGCCCTAGCTAAAGCTTTTGCATGGCATTTACGAGCGCATGCATAGAATGCAACAGATGGAAAAATTTCTTTTAATAAAGAATGCAAAAACTTGTATACTGTAAGTTCTTAAGGGTTGAAAAAAAAATTGGGCATATTTAGTTTGGAATAAGACATTGAAAAAAAAAAAGAATATTGATTTTTATTCTTCTATCTTGGTATACACTCAGTTCACTACAATTAGAAAAAAATTATCACTTACCCTCCAGGCGGTGTTTTTCGAGACTCCAGAACTTCAACTGAAATCAAACATATTAAATAGAATATGTAAGTACATTTTGCAAAAGAGAATATAGATATCGAAATCTATTTGGAATTGCAAATCAGGTAAAATAAAACCAAACATGCTAATCGGTCCCCTTTTTAAGGTGGACTAAGAAGGCAAACTTTGCAATGTTAAAGGAATCTTTGAATGCCTGGATGAAATGCACAGCCAATAGTCCGGACGACAACATTCTCAATTATTTCAAAAACAAATCTATAGTTTGGAAGAATTAATTTATCATATTCATCACAAATCCATTTTTTTTTAATATTTGAAATAGAAGTGGAGGAAATCAAATAGCAAACCTTCTTGATGAAACAACAAATTGCTTACCTACAAAAATTTCTGGGAAAAATATGGAAACATCGAAGCTAGTTTTTTGACATACAACATGCAGTGCAATTGATGCTATTGTGGCCAAACCGTCATGGACAAAAATTCTACCACCACTCAAGCTGAACCAATATCTAAAATTCTAAAAGCCTCAGAAGGTATGGCAAAAGATGTCCGATTCTTGCTGAACTACTTCCATCTCCTCTGCAGCACAGATACAAAGCGTAGACATACATGCAGCTTATCTGTAACCTTTTAAAATTACAACTGAAAACAAACTTACAATGTGTTTAGTTTAAAATTATTCATAATATCATTTCTTCCAATCTAAGACTCTGGAAAATGAAAATTAAGCCTTATCTAGATCTGTGATATTTGTGAAAACTCTGCAGGCATGCTTTTTTGACAAGAAATGCTACAGTGGTGTAATCAAAATACAGAACATAACGAAATCAGCTAACTTTCTATACACCTTCAAACCTGAATCCTCAAAACACTTTCTTTTTAATAATTTTGTTCTCATAAATTATATCGTATATCTACGTCCAAGATAGCAGAAACACATCATTCATTGCAAGTATTTCTAGCATTAATAGATGGCAAAATTCGAATAAAAATAAAAATTAAAAAATAAAAATTTAAAATGAAATGAAAATTCCTTTCACAATCGCTTTAAAACATAGCATGCCAAAATATACTAAGAATGACCCATAGAGGTATCTATATGGACAGAAAATGCAGACTTCACTAAAAAACTTATCCACGTTTGTTAAGGTTGTCCTATATTGATTTTTTCCTTAAAAACATAAAAACAATGAAATGAATTTTACGTGAATGTAGGTTATTTATCATTTTAAAAATATTTGTAGCTTACGGCTTACCATGATTTATTTGACCTTGGGAAGAACTTGGCCGTGTCTTTTCCTTCTCCATTTCAAAAACCCTGCCAAAATTAGCAAGGTAAGTATAGTCGTCAAAGTCATACATGTGAACAATCCATGGCAACACCACTCAGAAAATTTTACTATACCTTCGTCGCAGACCATCTCGTTCACGTTTGATCTCCTCCAGCTCTCGTTCCGATGTTCTGAACTTCAGCTGGAGACACACAAAAAATATTACACTAAAAAAATCTAATTTTTTACATTGAAGTTAAGAAATTTCAATTCTTAGAGCAAGTGGGAATGGAATTGCTGAGACACAACAAACACCTAAGTCATTGGTATTGTTTTTTGTTTTTTGTTTTCTTTTTCTTAACGTTAGACGTAACCCTTTAGCTGTGAACATGGTTTTTTACCAATAGAATTTGTACATTAACACTAGGATCGAAAGACTTCCTTAACCAAAACACACCATTTATACGTTTATGAGACAAGCGAAAGTGTTGCACAATACTTTGGTCCACATTTCTCTAAAATGTGCCATTCCATCAGTATAGTTTATTAAATTACTTTTACAGATTTTTAAACATTTTTTAAAATATTTTTTGCTGCTTTATGATTAAGACTGTTAATTCATTATACTTCAAATACTTTATGAAGGTAGGATAACTGTTCAAACGTCGTGTTTTAAATGCCTAGATTTTTGTGCCTCTGTGGATACCCCGAGAAGACACACAGGTGAGAGTAATCTGCAGTGAACTCTTCAATGAACAACCACTAGTCTGAGAGTGAAGCGTGATGCAAATTTGATAGCAGAATGATTTATGCTTATGTTGCACTCTTTAGCTACAATGATCATTACAACCAGAGATCCTTACAATAGCCACTCATTACAACCAGCAGTCATCATAACCAGCAGTCATTACAACCAGCAGTCATTACAACCATAGTTAACATAACCACAGACTATCACCATCACAGATAACCACCAGTTATTACAACAATCAGTCATTACAACCACCAGTCATTACCATAACCATAGTTAACATAATCACAGATTATCACAACCATAGATAACCACCAGTCATTTACAACAATCAGTCATTATAACCCCCAGTTCTCACAACCAGCAGTCATTACAATCACCAGTCATTACAACCACCAGTCATCACAATCACCAGTCATCAAAATCACCAGTCATTACAACCATCAATCATTACAACCAATGGTCATTACAACCATCAGTCATTACAAGCACCGGTCATTACAAGCACCGGTCATTACAAGCATCGGTCATCACAACCATCAGTCACTACAACTACTGGTCATCACAAGCACTGGTCATCACAACCATTGATCACTACAACTACCCATAATTAAAAGCACCGGTCATTACAAGCACCGGTCATCACAACTACCGATCACTACAACTACCAATCATTACAAGCACTGATCACTACAACTACTGGTCACTGCAAGCACTGATCATTACAAGCACCATTCATAACACTGAATACCACTCAGCAATGGGAATTATTCAGAAGAGCAGCATTTACAGTATGTACCTCAAGGTTCAGCAGATGTTTCAAACTCTATTTTTAAATTGATCGTATTGATGTCTGACAATATATTTCCCTCAAAAAATCTCATCAATCCGAAAAAAAACTGTTCATTACCATGGTGTTGAAGGTTTTGTAAAGAAATCTTGTACTAAAACAAATCTTGGAAAATACAAATTTGCACAGCAACAAATTTCATCGCAACAGTACTTCACTGAAATATAAATTACTATGTATTTCGAGAGAATGAATCATGTTTTACTAATTTTATTATTTCTGTAAAGATGATTGTTTGAAGTTGTATAGCGATTCCTTCTGGGTATCATGTCAAGAAAGGCAGTAACTTATGAGTTTATAAAGTTCCACTATAAGCCTGGCCGCAGCTGTTTAAGAAGTACTGTACTAGATAACTTTATCGAGTGGATATGTTTATACTGGGAGTTAAAGTACTATCATATGGATTGTTAACTACTGGTTAAATCTTGGTTGCACAAAGCTTGGTTGGCCATCTGGTTAATTGCTGTGAAACAAACCAGTTTTTCAAGCTAGTTGCCAATGCTGATTACTGTTCACATTTACAGTACTTACATATGTGCAAGGCAGCATACAGAAATGATTACAAAGTCAATAAAATGTTCCGCTTTTTTTCAATGAACTGGTAGAAATAAAGCCAAAATGGAGCTGATATAACTTAAAGTGATGTAGCAATTGTAGTTCTTGGTTTAAAACGTATGTGACATTAGTGGTTGATACGAATGTCTTACAAAAACATCAAGTAAATGCAAATGAAATACATTTAATATAGTGCTATTTGCTTTTACATTGTCCAAGAAATATGCATTATGAACATTTTAGTACAAAACTCATCCATTCAACTCTTTGTTCTCCGGAATCTCGTATGCTCACGCAAAAAAATGAAAATGCAATGTACCTCAAATTGATAATTTTTTCACTTTCCTCGCTTTCATGAGTAATGAATAAGGACAATAGCCTTCCTTGGCCATTTTCAATGCTTTCATTCAGTGATCAAAACTGTTTACTGTACATCGAGTTGACTAGCTTTATCTACTGGTTGCAGCCGGTTCAGGCTCATCTTGGGTTGTGCAACTGAGATAACTCAGGTGGTTAGATTTCATTTGGCTGGTGGCAATTTATCCACTGAACATCTCTTTAGGCAATCGGCTCTTTATTGTTTATAAACACAAGGTTTTCAAGTAAAAAACTATGTTTTCTGTTTCTTACAAATTTTTAAGTTGGGGGAAGTTGAGCTAAACGTGTGAAATCTCACGTGGATGTTGACGTTAAATGTAGAAGGAAGAATCAAGGAAAGAAATTACAGAGCTGGTAAATGTGGTAAATGGGAACAGTCGAGGATAATGGGGAAATTTCATGAAACTTTTGAAATTACTCTCCTTCTTTATCAAAGCAAAACAGCAGAGCCACTTCTTATATGTGGCATACGATGAGCCTTTGAAGTTTCTTCAGAAATTAATTTTCTTTATTTTTGACAAGTTTGTTTCCATCTTTTCACCAACGCATCTAGCAAAAATTGCGGTCGAAACACTACAGAAACATGCACAATGAGCAGACGGTATCCTTGAAAATGAATTTGAATTGATATGCAGTGATCGCGGACATCCTTAAAAACAACATTTTATTAAATTGCACTACAGTTCATGGAGTTCAACTCGGTTCTTCTGATATTGACAAACAAGTTATTGTTAGGCAAATTTGTATCCGTCACGACCACTCTCTCTTAACACATCGTTCTTCTGGAATAATTAATTTTGTTATGAAGCAATCTTTTTTAAGCTTAGAACTTGTGAATACTACTTCGGTGTGTAAAGATGATGATGGTGTGTGAAGATGATACTGCTGCATGAAGATGATGATAGTGTGTGAAGATGATGGTGTGTGAGGATGATGGTGTGTGAACATGATGATAGTGTGTGAAGATGATGGTGTGTGAGGATGATGGTGTGAACATGATGATAGTGTGTGAAGATGATGGTGTGTGAGGATGATGGTGTGTGAGGATGATGGTGTGTGAAGATGATGGTGTGTGAGGATGATGGTGTGTGAGGATGATGGTGTGTGAACATGATGATAGTGTGTAAAGATGATAATAGTGTGTGAAGATGATGGTTTGTGAAGATGATGGTGCGTGAGGATGATGGTGTGTGAACATGATGATAGTGTGTGAAGATGATGGTGTGTGAGGATGATGGTGTGAACATGATG